>ML784354.1:0-17184 GCA_009831015.1 Picea engelmannii
CCTTAGCTAGTTTATTTACATTCTGTCTGTAAGCATTTTTCAGTCATTTGTTATCAATGAAATAAAGTCTTATTTCCGCTGCATCTCTGCGTTTATGTGTATTTCTGTATTTCATTGTGTTCCTACATAAATCCGGATCACATATACTTTCAACCTGGTAGTACACACTCCCAGGTCTACTATACAATTATCAACACTAGGTTCTACCGCTTGTTTTTCCCCTGAAGCCATCTCTACTTGTTTAAATTCATCATGCTCGTAGGCTGCCAACCCACTCTTTTCTAATGCAGATGGTGAAATGAAACTATCTGTCGCACCAAAATCAAACAAAATCTTAACATTGATATGATTTAGTGTACCTGATGACTCCACCACCGTGGATTGATGTTCGGCCTGGCGATTATTAACCACTGCATAAATCTTGTGGCTGCTACTTGCTCTCCCCATCGGTGCCTTTCCTTCTCTATGCACGAACCCTAATTGTAACTCTGGGCAGTCGCGTTGGTAATGGGGTCCCCCGCACCCCCAACAGGTAACATGAGATTGAACCTGTGCATTGTTATGTATCTGTCTCTGAAATGAGTTCCTTCCCCTGGAACCCCTGCCCCTACTCGTTGTTCCCTGAGATGGTCGTGGACCTGTCTGCACCGTTGGCAATGAACAAGATGTTGCACTCGCTGCCATTGAAATCCCTGCAGCAACTATCCTTGGTGCAACTTTGTTACCATATGGTGGTGGCCTTGAGCCCCCTCCCCTAGGAAATATCCTCGGGGCCTTTCCTACGAATCCAGGGCGATGCGGAAATGTCGGTCTTGCACCCCCAGCTAAGTTCATGTGTTCTTCCGCGTAACGCGCATTTTCCACCGCCTCCGCTACTAAAGACGACTTCCACATCCGCACCATAGCTCTTATCTTAGGGTTCAATCAACTCATCAATTAATATGCCATCAACGCAAACTACTAATATTCAGTCAATGTGCAAATCGACTAATATGCAGTCAACGTGGCAGGCACTAATAATAAGCAGGGACTAATAATAACCAAAGACCTATCAATGATGAACCAAAAACTATAATAACCAAAGACCTATCAATGATGAACCAAAAACTATAATAACCAAAGACCTATCACAACGTTTTCCCGTAAAAATGGAAAAAAAACATAAAAATACTTAACAATTCTAAGCTTGGGAATGAAAAGGCCATATCCTTAATTTACTACATACAAAATATATGAAAAAAAAAATAAGAATAAAAAATGTTTTACTTTCACAACCCAAAAATAGTGCGTAAGATTGTAAAAATAAATAATAAAAACTGTTTTTTAGTAAATAGTAAATAACTATTAAAAATAGTATGATTGTCCATTTTTTGGCACTAATGCATGCAACATATTGAACTCAACATAGTACGACTATCTCATCTGGAAGTCATCATTCATTTTCACAAGGGCAAATGTAGCTTTATATTTGATTGTGTGGTGTTTCTTCTCTAAGTTCCACAACATGAATGAAAAGAATAGGCTCTCATGATTACAACAATTAAAAATAGAAAACTCTAATATGGAATGCACAAATTAGAGCATAATGATAAAAAAAACGTGTCATGATTACAACAAGGAAAAATAGAAACTCTAATATGGAATGCACAAATTAGAGCATAATGATTAAAAAAAAGGTTCAACTGTATTTTTTTTTGGCATTCCAAGAGGCTTGAAGTAGGGGGATCCCCAAAGATTATAAAAACAAAATATTATTGATCATATTAAAGAAGCGCTATCCCAATCCTAAATCTCAAAATATTTCATATTTGAAAGAACACACGTCATTTCAAAAATGACCAGGAATCTCCAATAAACTAAAACACAAACAATGTTGCCTTACTGTTATGCTTCATAGAAACCCAAACAAATGAACAGAAGCGATGAGCGCTGTAGAATAGAAGAGATAAAACCAGAAAAATAAAAGATAATGAGAAACTTTAAAAATTAATGAGCCCGAGTGTGTTTGTGCTTATGTGTTCTAAAAAACCTAATTCTTCACCCTAATATTTGAAGGTAATAATGTTTATTTTCATTAACGCCCTCTGGATGCTAATTCTGTATATGAACCAATGAACCGATCAAGCGAAACGCTGATCAAAATTCCTCCCAACATCTGTGGTTGCAAAAGATCTATGCCGTAAACAGTTTTGGCTTGAAACCCTCACCATGCTAAAAGTGATTGTCCTGCTTTCGACTGTTTGTGTATGTGATTGGAAAAGGAGAAAATGCATGCGATCATTTGCGGCAACAGATTATTAAAACCCGTACATCCATCCGCAAGACAACACCAAGACGAGAGGGGCACGACAGGCCAAAACAACCCTGCACGACTCTCCCGCAAAAGGAAACCAAATTATTATTAATAATTTGACCCGCCTGCAAGCGCACCCGCAAAGACAAGGTCATACAGGCATTATAAATCTCACACACAAACACTCACATGGCTTCTCGCGACCATAATTAAAAACAACAAACGACTGTATCTAAAATATCTAGCTCACTCGACCTACAGTTTGAATTCCGTACCAGACCTTACTGATCTGTATACATTATACAAAGACCAGAACCTAGCCTTCAATTGCGATCAATTAAAGCACGACACCATCTTCACGCCTTATAAACGATATTTCCACTGAAACGGGAAAAATCCTTGCGAATCCATATTCCAGCGTTCAGATTCATACAAACACAGAAAATAAAATCTTTAAAACCGACCAGTCTTTTATGAAAAATACAGAAAAGAAAATAATCATATTCAGATTACAAACGCAAAAATAAATAAATTATTTTAAAATAATTATAATTAAAATAAAAAAATTTAAACAATTAATTTATCAAAATTAAAATTTATTAAATAAAATTAAATAAGTTACTCGTGAACTACTATACGTATAGGAATCGGCATCGTGGGTCCTCGCATGAGGCCCACGTGCCCCCTCCTCCAGGTGCTCATCTCTTTATAGACTTCTCTTCGGCCTTGTGTGCGCTGGTGATGGTCTGGTCATGGCTTATGCATGGTGGTGGCGCTGGCTTGTAATAGTTTTTGACTTTTCCTTCACAACAAACTACTCTGTATGAGCCTGGCGAAAATTACTTACAGACGTGCTTTCCTAGCAACGACGAGGTTGTTGTTTCTGCGAGTGTAGAGATGTGTTGTGCACTAACTCTTCTCTTCGGTGGCTTGGCGCTGGGTAGTTGGGATTTGGTGCTTTGTGTGTGACTTGTGGTTGTTGCTTACTCGTGGATTTTTCTGGACATTTGTATTGAAGAGACATATGAAGAAAGACCCGACGCTTGCAGTGGGCTTTGGTGGCTTATGTGTTGACTGTTTAGGTTTCCTGGAACATGATTCCATCAGGGACGAAAATGGGGTTCAAGGAAACCAAGGCCGCGAAGAAGGTTGTATACAACAAGAAAATATGTGATTTGCTGGAGCAGTACTCGCAGGTGCTGGTCTGCGTTGCAGACAATGTGGAATCGAAGTAGTTGTAGAACATTTGTTCTGGGTTGAGGCCGGATTCCCTTCCTTGCACGATTTGTTATATGGTATAACATTTGTTCCCTGGTTTATGGTTGGTGCGATTTATGATAATATGTGGTATCATATATATATGACACAGTTTTATGGGGAAAAAATACCATGATGAAGAGATCCATTCGCCTCTATGCAGAGAAGTCCGGGAACACCGCTTAATTTTAAACAGAGATCGAAACGAAGTGAGAGGGTTTCGAGGGTTTTGGAGCTGGGTGAAGCGGAGCGGAAGAGATTAGAGGAGAGATGTTGCAATTTCCAGCATTTATGCAGCAATACCCAACGTCCACATTGGCGGCCTCATCATTCCTTCATCTATCGTCGTGGCCTCTATTGTAGAACGATGATGTTCAACTTGCTATGGAGGAGGCCGAGCTCGAAGAAAAGGTGTGCGTAATGCCATTTTCGGGAAACTGGAATTAACAAATATATTAGTGTATTGTACTCTACAGATATCAAAGCGGGTATATAATTTTATACCAGGGACAAAATAAAAGCACTTCTCGTCAGTTTTGTTCGTATTATGTCTGTAAAATTGTAGCAGAAACGGTATTCCGATTGACCCTTCCTACACGAAATCGGTATAGCATCGAGTCCTGTACACTATCTTCAAAAGAAAAGTTACACATGAATTGGAAGGCATCCATTCTTCGAAAGAGAGCTGTTTATTGCTGAATATTTACAAGAAATGTGCTTCAGCTGGAAATCTTGGGGGAAAACACACCAGCCAGACATCGAAGGTGCACAAATTTTTTCCGTTTTTCTTAGTTTGACGTCTGAATGTGCAAAATTTACTTTCTTTGATATTGAATCTATGTTTTCTCCGTCGATACTGCTTGAGAATATGCAGAATTTAATTTCTTTTGGGCAGAGTATTGACATTTTGTTGAAAATTTATTGAACTTTTCCCTCTTGCCGACTTTAATTTCTTCAGGCAGATATTAACATCTTGTTGAAATTTTACTGAACTTTTCCTCGATTGAATTTATTAAGGTCAAAACATAAAATAAAATATTTTTGATTTCTTTTGCTTTGTTCTTTTGCCATAAAGACTAGGCTATTCAAAGTCTCCTTCACCGAGGCATTCTTTTGCTACTTATCACTCTGGTCAAAAAAAAAAACATAAAGAAGAATAGATGCAGGAGAATTTTGCTTTATTTTATATTATTTAACAGAGATTTAATGAATGCTTTGAGAATTTGGACTTCATCATCACTAAGTCATACCAAGTATCACTATTTGTAGCAGAAAATGTTTGAGTAAAGAAACTAAATACAAAGAAACTAAATATTCTAGGGAAGAAGATTTATGAAAAATTTAGAATAAAGAAAAACAATGACACAGGAGAATCTTACTTATTTGGAATAAAGAAAATAAAAAAAAAACGCAGGAGAATCTTACGTAGGCACTGGGTATCTGGACTTTATCAGTAATATTTATAGATATTTTCTTCAGAAAAATGATCTGGAACAACCCTAGTAGCTTTGTTGATACTTTGGTAAATTTTCTTTTACATTTTCAATTCGTATTGCATTTATATTTATATTTGTGTTAAAACTTCTGTGTTTGGTTTGCAGGTTAGGTGGAGCTAGAGTTGGAGCTGGGAACATGGCCCTTAAGGCCGAAATATATATTTACCCTAATACATTTATTAGGGATTTACTATAACTAAATAGGAGTATTTATTTAAATTTATGGGTGGGTAGGTAGGCCCTTGGTTCCAGATTTTGAACCAGGGTTCTGATACCAATTGTAGGGGCCGAATAGATTTTACATCAATTTATTTCATAAACTAAGACAGTAATTTCATAACAGCATAATAATCTTCATAATAGTAATTTCCGTAACTTAAATTTTACAATGAATAATAATTTTTTCTAACATAATACAACAACGCATAATTTTAGATAAATACCTAAGTCTGATGCTAATAATCCTCCGTTTGTATGCCGCTTGCCTCCTTGACCGCTGCTGCAAAACACTGCCCAAAACCTAGTTCCTCCCTACCAACTAGGTAACTTCCTAGCTCTAGGATATCAACGGATATCCTGGCCCCCGTGCCCAAAACCTCCAGCAACCCCGGTGCACTGATACAATCCTACTCCATAATTTCACTTCTCTCTGCAAATCCAGAGCTCCCAAAATCCATCCCCCCAACCTCCCGTAGCCTCACCTCCCATCCACCTCCTTCCCTTCCTTATCCCTCCTTCACCGACTCCCCCCTCATTTACTCCCTACCTAACTCATTTATTACCTCCTTATCCTTTCCCGTTAATGCCCCCTTAGCCCCTTTATTTAATATCTTATCCCTTGTAGTTAATATGTTATCCCTTATTGGGTATGTAAATTAATTTAATAATATACTTTATTATCCCGCTTTTATTTATTTACCTTATTAATTAATGAATTAATTAATACACAAATTAATCATTGATAATCATGAATAACTAATTAATAATAATTAATTAGTTAATGTTATTTTAAGAAATGATTATGGTTTAGCTAATCTTTTAGGACAGTTATATTATTAAATTAGTTATAATTTAATAATCATATACATCTATTTAAGCAGGGTCGTTACAATCATCAACAATATACAACCCATGGACAATAAAAGTAAAGAGCATCAGTCACACATAAGGTATACACAGAGATAGATTTTTCATGAGGAAACCCATAAAGGGAGAAAACCTCTTCTTCTTCGAAATGATAGGCAGTCTTTTAAGTTCTGTACATCATCTATAATTGAGCACCAACTCAATGTGAGGCTGCTACCTTTGTTTTACAAGCTGCAACTTGTTTGAGAGAACCAACTCTCTGGTTTCTATATCACCCACTAGAAGGAAGCACCAAGTCCCTCAATGTTCCAGTACCAACTGGATGGAAGCACCAACTTCCAATTACACAGGCTCCAACTTGTATAACAGAGAACAGTTGTTCTCCCTTGCACCACCCTGCCACCCTGGTTTCTCTGGCTGCAACCAGATGGAAGCTACAACTTCACGTGTTCAAGCTCTCACTTGAACCTATGAAGTTGTCCTCAGAGGTTCAAGTGATCCCCGAAACTCTGATATGGAGTTAGATCAATGGTCCAGATCTGAGCTTGATTCAATGGCTGCGATTGAATCGCGATTTCAAGATTCTTGTGGTTGATTTACTTGACATCTCCAACTCTCAATCCCCGAAACTCCGACATGGACTAGAATCAACGGTCCAGATTCAACCTTAATCTGATGGCTCAGATTAAATCGCGATTTCGCATATTGCAATTTTGAGAGGTTAGGGAACATCGTTCCTTTGACTCTCCAGTCAACGAACTGACGATCTTTCCCCACGTGTCCTGCCTGATGATGGAGGGTCCTCCTTCTTTCGGGATTTTGTGAGCCCCACTACTCCTTGCACTTTAAAGAACGTGCAGGTTATCCTTGATCCAACGATGTTCGGATCCTGCACTTGGTTCTAATGCCTGAGATTTGTCTTCCTCTTCAACGCGCTCTTCTTGTCTTCATTTGAATCTGATGACCCTCGTTCTTTCGATAATTTTGAATGGAATCCATTGATCAGAAATGCTTCTCAAACTTTACGGGCCTTCAACATGCCTGATCAACGGTTTAGATTATGCCTGTCTATTACAAACCTCCTGTACTCATGCCATCTTCATTGTTGTACTTGCCATCAATGACAATCATTCGCTTCGATCATTGTTGCACTGCTGGGATCATTGTTGCGCTGCTGGTCTTCCTGAACTTATCTTTTGTTCCTGTTTTTATGCCTGTCTATTATAGACCTCCTGTACTCATGCCATCTTCATTGTTGTACTTGCCATCAATGACAAGCATTCACTGTCTGTTAAATATGCCAACAATCCTCTGTACATTCTTCCTGTGCTCATGCCATCTTCACTGGTGCCCGTCTGTTACATTCTTCCTGTACTTATGCCATTCATTGTCTGTTAAATATTTGCCAACACCACCGACATATCGATCACCGGGGAATGCAAGAGGAAGTCATGAGAAAAAGTGCCAAAGGCCCGGTGGGATTGTGGTCAGTTCCATGCTAGTAGCCATGTCTACGACTAGGTTAACATCAAATGGATCCTTGTAGGAATTGTTCAGGTGACGTGGAGCCACATGGGATCTACGTGGCAATGTGGTGGCTATTGGCCAATAAGGGCCTAAAAACTTTAGTAGACCATAATTTTCGATCCAGATCTCGATTTTGAGCATGATGATAGTCGTTGGAAATCTATCGACGAGCATACTTCATATGTGAGATTTATTTAGATAAAGGAATTGAAGTGAGGAAGAGGAAATTTTGACACCCCACTAGCCTAAGTAAGGGTTGGGGGGTTGGGTGTGTTACACTAAGGCACTACAATCTAGAGTAGTCATAATTGTTTATAGATACCTATGTTTCATATATATTTATATATGGTGTACTAGTGTTAGGAATTATCAACGTGGGCTTGATTGTTTGGTCAATTAGAGATGGTGATATTCTCCCCAATAGGATTTAGGTCCCCCCAATATGTGACATGTTTAATCCCATGAAAGAGCAATCCCATCAGTTTCCCCAAAGTGTTAATTTTCAACACGTTTTGATACCATGTTGAATTCTCAATTCCCTTTAGTGCCAGGGAGGCACTAAAGGAATTACTTTTGAGATTGCAAGTTTTCTTCTTTTCTTTGGTTCTTAGTATTTTTCTTTCTTTTTGTTTGTTTCACCAACATTTACGACTTAGAGGAGGAGAAATGATGAGATGAGTGGTAAGAACCTACACATCCACTTTAGTGGGTATCTTCGAGCCCTCATCATGTTGGCATTGTAAGTGTGTTTCCTTTTATGCGAGTTTTTTCATTTCATGGAAAGAATGCTAACTCATGTCAACAAACAACCCGGTGACAACAGGGTCTTAGTAGCATGAGGGAATTCGAGTACATGATAAACATTTTCTTTAATTTTGTTTGGTTTGGTGTGTTTGAGTCTGATTTCATTTATTTCATTGAGATAGATAAGTCTTTATTTTGTAAAAACCCCCCATACACTAATCCATTCATGAGCAGAACCTCTTGAAAAACTAGAAGAATTTAAAAATGCTTGAGAATTTGTTGAGAAAGGGAGGATGTGTTGCTACAAGGATTTTCTCAAATCCCTGTCCAAAGTTTAGAATCATCACTAGGGGTGAATATGCACCTCATGAAGCAGTCCAAGAACAAATTATCCATGAACAAATGACACAAGAGGAGGATTTAGAAGTTTCTTCTAATCCTTATCAACAAGAAGACAAGATCAATGAGTCATGGATAATCTCTAATGAGGAGAAGATACCAGAGCCATAAATTGAAGAGTTTCTTGGATGCTTTTCACTGGAACTCTTGTGTACTCAGGAATCTGAAGATCAATTCTATGTAGAACTTCATGACACGACAACTACAGAAAATAAAGGAAATAAGGATTATATGGAAGTTTGGTTTCAATAAGTCACCAATATGCAACTTCACTCCATATTTCAACAATTATTGGCACCATCTCTACAAAAGTAGCTGACCTCTCATATCCTGGTATTCATTAAGGTATATTTTTCAGATTTGGATATGGATACACTAGAGATATTGTTACGTGAATGAATGCATTGGAAGTATTCATACACTTGAAAGAGGATTTTCTTTTTCAAGTAAAGTAGGATAGTAGAAAAATAAATAAAAAGTAAAGAGAAAAATAATGTTTAGATTGTGAAAACTAGGATTCATGGTGCATATGAACGTAGGCTCCACTTGAAAAGGAGGAAACTGACTGGCAAAGCTCACTTTTTGAGCATTGTACAATTTTCTTGCAAATTTTCTTTCTAGAAATATCAAAGCAATTAGTCTTTTCAACAGGGTCATTTCTTTGATTAGTAGTAGCATATCTGTTCTTCCTCCTATAAGAAACACAATATACTTCAGAAAAAGAACAATCTTAGTACATGGAATAAAAAAACTTCATTTTTTTTCAAAAGGAAAGGTATAAGAAATTTCTTGCAATGATAGAGGAATTTTGGTAATTGAAGAATTCCTATAGCAGTGTACACAATGATCAACAATATTAACAAATGATACAACAAGCATGCAAAATGTACAACAACCAACCTGACTCCAATAACATCATTTCCAAAATCTTATCTCCGAGAAACAAGGTAATAGTTATACAAGGTAATGGTTCTCTAACATATATTTACTTGATTAAACCTATGGTTGATTTTGAAAATACAACTTACATGCATTTTAGAGTTTATCTTAAGACTCTGATTTTATTATCCACGATTTCCTAAAGTCCTATCATACCATCCATTGAAATTTACATAATCATTTCTATTATAATAGATGTAGACATGAAATCCTTATGATTATATGTTGTACATATAAACCGATTTCATAATCCCAAAATGATTTCGCATTATTCCATTTTCCCCACTGTAAAATCATGATGAAATCATTCTCTTGATAACTCCTCACACATTTGGGTCAATCCACTTAATATCATACGAGTTATTTTAACCTCACGTAGCTACTCTGTCATTTTGAAATCCCGATCACTCCTTGTCTACAACACTCGTATCCTTGTATGCAACATTCTTATCCCCGTTTGTGAAATGAAAGCCGAATTTAACACCCAACAGATCCAATGAACAGGGTGAGGAAAATGGAAACCCATTTTGTGGTTAGATTTGAGCAAGAAGGTACAACCCTCTTGGATGAATTTCTTACGTGTAGAGTAGTATTTCAGTGTAATGTCCCATTTTTGGCAAGCTTAGAAAAATTAGATGTTTAATTAATTATTTTATTATGTTGTCTAAAGTCAAATTGGGAAACTAATATTAATTGTTATTTAATTTTTAAGTGACTTAATCAAAATATCATTATAAATTCACTTTATTAGATAAAGTGCTCTTCTAGAAGCTCCGAGAAGGGTGAATTGGATCTCTCTAGAAGGATCCACATGGCCTTTAAAAGGAGAGGAGCAAGTCATTTGCAAATCAGATTTTGGGATTATTTCTTATGGAGTGCTCGATGAGCCAATGTTTTCATTAGGGTTTTAGAAAAACCCTTTCATTGGAGTTTGGCTTCGATGGTGAAACTATCCACCCTAGTTAAACAAATAGGGGAATCCATCCAGGGTTTCTAGTGGAGATTCAATCCAGTTTCATCTTTGGTGTTCTATTTGAAGAGATCAGACATTGTTTCAGGTTATGTTTGTTATTATTGATGTATTGTAGTTGCCACAACAACCATTTCTACTTATAAAGTTGTATTCATTGATCTCGTAATAGTAAAATGCCCCCGTTATCTCTTCTATTTATGTGTACTTTGGGTGTGTATATGATATGTTAGAAGTAATTACCAGGGTTTGTATCAAAGTTAATGCCCTAAATATTTTTTTTAGTAAAACCCTAGATTTTTTTTTTATGCGGGATCTTACATTCAGAGGGTAGGGTTCCTACAGTTGTTTGAGAAATTAAAGAGGCATAATGTAGTTTTGACAATGGCCTTCACAAAGTCATTTAACGAGAAGATGAAAAAGTTTGGTGATGTAAAGATAACCTTGATAGAGGAATTGCTGGCGAAAATCACTGGACTCGAGAGAAAAGGTGAAAAATGGTTCAAAATTCAAAGGTTAAAAGGGAAAGGATGGACAACATTCTTAAATAAGTCTCACAACAATCTAGATTGGACAAAACAGGTATCCATAATTCTTCTCAAAGACCCATGGAAGGACCTGGTTTTCTTTATCCAAAAGTATTTGACGTGCAAGGGTAGGTACAATCTGATTTACCTTTATCATGTTCACCTTCTGCAACACTTAAAAGAAAAGAAAAACTAAATGAATCAACATGCCCTTTTATCTGTTAAAAATCCAAACGAAGATGTCAACAATGTTGGATAGTTGGTTATCATTGATGTTGTTGGATAGTTGGTTGTCATTGATGTCAACATAAGTGGTTGTCATTGATGTCAATAGATGTGATGGGTGTATTTGGAGAAATCTCCAAATTGGTCCCCTTATGACGTAGCTCTAAGCATGGTCCTCATGGGAAGACTCTTTGAAGAAGTCTATAAGAAGTCCTAGAGGTGTGGTCATGAAGCCTAAAGTTGTTTGAGTAATAAGGACATGAAGGACAATGTAAATGCATGTAACACATTCATAGAAATATAGTCCTTGTCATGTCGTTTCCTACGGTAGGTGGATTGTCACATAGTTCATCACGATTGAGGAGTTATGAGGTCATGGATTTGGAAGCCCCGAAGGATAAGAAAGAAGCCCCTAAATGGTTATAACAAGATGCTACAAGTCATTAAGTAAAGGGTAAAGAGGTGATAACAAGAAAGTACAGGTCGACCCTTAATCTAAGGAAATAAGTCACTTGGAAAAGTATAAATACACAACAAGAAGCCCCTCATTATTACATACACAACTTTATTGAACATCTTCTATGTGAGCACACTTGAGCTATTTGGAAAATATGAGGTAGAAAAGGAAGTGCGAAGGAGAAAGTTTCAATATTTCAAATAAGAGAGAGGGTTTTATGATAAAACCTAGTTTGTCTGGCCCCCGCGAGTCATGCTACTAGTGTCCCACAAGGAACCCTCATGTGTTGTACGACACTTGTCCCACGAGGCCCTGTGTGATGCATGGGCTAGTTCCACGAGGCTAAGCCAGATTTGAAGGAGGATGGTAGTACCAGGCTTCTGATATTGAGGAAGAACTACAGGTTTGGAATCTCATGTATCAAGTTAGTTACATGTCTAAAGGTATGTTATTCTATGTGTTTTAAGGCTTGCATTTTGGAAGGTTGGCACATGCTTGAGGCATGTCTTTGTGAGTGTTTGGTATATGCCTTGAGGAAAATATTGGATACTTGGCATATGGTTTGTTGTATGGTATATGATTGAGGAATATCATGAGTGATATGGCATATGTTTGATGGTATCTCTTGGTACATGGTGTTGGAAACTTGGTCAATATTGGTTGATTATTTAAACTTTTAATAATTTAAACTTATTAACAACAATTGATAAAAATTAGTAAACTTGAATATGAAATCAATACAATAATAAAAGTTACAATAATGATTGGGAGACACCAATCTCCTTGTTCACGGCTTCAACCCTAGGAATCACCAACTCCCTTGTTTTAGGGCACCAACCCTAGGAAGCACCAAGTCCCTTATTTTAGGGCACCAAACCTAGGAAGCACCAACTCCTTTGTTTAGGGAACCAACCCTAGGAAGTACCAACTCCCTTGTTTAGGGCTCCAACCCTAGGAAGCACCAACTTCTTGCCTTCAAACTTTAATCAGTAAAGGACATTAGTCCTTCCTTGCTCCACCCTTCCACCTTCGTTACATAAGTATCTTGTCTTTCTTCCTTGGACAATGCTATGCATTTAGATATGCTATGTAAAACCCATAGAGACACTTTCCTTTTACCTTATTTGTATGATTATATACTTTCCAAAAGGTATAAGGTTGAACCATTGTGTCTTTTAGTAATGAAACATTGCACCCCTTCATTTAATTAACACAAATGGTGGTTTCATTAATTGATTTTCGTACACAAAATTAGACATTGATTTCGTACGAATATTGTGGACCGCTGTAAACAAATTTTACAATTCTACGACATGTGTTTTGTGCATAAAATACCCAATTAGCCGACATGTGGGAATTTTCCCCAGAACATGTGTGAAGTGGATGATACATGTGGTTCTTTGAAAGCAACTTGCCCATATTTTCCTTTCATCATTGGATGCCATATTGACTTCAATGCATTTTTCCTTTTCATGAATGTCTAAATCGACCTCCACATTTCTCCTTTGTTGGTGACTATTTAAACTCAACTTGTAAACATTTTACTTGATGGTGGATATTAAAATATGTTCCCTCTCAGCTGCTAGTGACTAAAGATTCGACTTGGTCTTCACCGTTTTTCGTATTTGCTTCCTTGTTTGACCGACAAATATATTTTTGGTTGACTCAACTAGGAGAAATTTTAACTTGAGTATTTCAATTCTGGTCCACCAAAATTTCTGCAACCTCGATCCAAATTGTATTTATGTTGGCACAGGGGCATACCCAGGGTTCAACGCTACAACAACGCACCAGCAAAACCCTAACTACCGTCCCTTTCGGCAACACCTGCGAAGCAAATGAAGTCTCACCCAAGGTAGAGGCAGGGGTGGTTGCAGGACTCCAGTGTCTGCAACCTTAGCTGGGACACAGATACGTGATTCTAATCACTTAACAGAGCACTCAACATTTATATTCATCAATATTCAGTTCTTAGTTACAACACAGTTAAACCCTAATTACAACACAATGTAGTATTCAAACAGATCTAGCATTTAACTGCACTTAGCATGAAGAAACAGATAAGATCTTAACAGATTCAGCACTAAGCACATGTATATCAGTCAGATTTAACATCCATCCATATTATTTAGCACTATGCATCGACAAATCATTCATCTATATTAAATTACTAAGCACATTAACATATAAGGAGATCAACACATTGCACAAAGAAGAGAAACACAATGTGTACGTGGTTCACCCCCACCCTGGGGCTACGTCCACCAACTCTTCGTCTTCTTTATTAGCTTCTTCAATAGGTTACATGAACAGAGCCTAAAAAACCCTACTCCGCATAGGACAGGAGATCTGCGCATCTCGCTAGATCCTCCTTCCCCGAGTAGATCTAAGCACGCAGCCTTTCACAACTTCTTACAATGACTTGCACTTATCTCTGCAAGTCTCACACAGTATGCAAAAAGAACTTACAACTCCTGATCACACAGATCCAACTCTAGCACTCAGCCATTATTTTTGTTCACTACATTGCCTAACATCTATTTATACATACAAAATAGGCCTAAGCATGGGTGAACCCATGGGCCGACATTCCCATACCCATTACATAATCCCAAATCCCAAAAAGGGCACTAAAAGGGGTCGAGATCCTGCAATCTCCACTTCGTCTTGTGCTCCACCTTCGACAGCCTGTCGAAGTCCCAAAATTAGTTCAAACATGAACAAGAATCCTCAAAACTTGGTTAAGGGCCGACAGGCCCCCAACACTCACCCGTGATTCGTCCCGAGTCACTCTGATCTGACTAGTCTTGCTTCAAAATCCTCGAGCTTGGCTCGAGCTTCTTTGACTTGTTGTTGTGCTACGACCTCCTGTTCAGTGAACTCTTGTATGACTACTTCATTGACAGGTCCTTCGAGGTGCTGTTCAACTGCAGTGACAACTTGCTCCAGCTCCTCTCCTTGACCTTCGATTTCTATGAACAGTTGGTAAGCCTCATCTTGTATAGGTTGGAGCCTCTGAGTCACTTCCATAACTCTTCTCTGAATAGTATGGACCTGCTGCTGGGTAGTGCACTGCTCTTGGGATCGCTTCATTCTTTCCACAGCTGATAGGGGCTTCGATTGCACCTGTATTATCTCTGCTTGATACTTCGCTTCTTGGATCTATGACTCCAGTGCCTTCAAGTTTGGATCGTCAATGAGATTTTCATACATTTGGGCACTTCGATCACTCAGTTGCTTGCATTCCATGGCAAGGAATTTTATTATTTCAACTGCGCTTTGAGCAGTTATTTCCCTTTGGTCCCTTACATCCTGTGGGGTGTCAAGTACAATGCAGAGCTCTAAATATGTTATTCGTTGCTGTAGCTGCTGGACAACTTCTGTGAGCTACTCTACTTGATGCGTGACTCGGTCTTCAGCCTGTGTCTCTAAGCCTGTCACAGAGCAAAGGGCTCTGTTTACTGCTTCTTTTACTTCGAGCTGCTCTGCGAGCAACTGTTCTTTCTCTTGCTGCATCTGTTCTTTCTCTGCTTCAAACTTGTCCTGGAGAGCAGCCTTCTCCCGTTCTGCAATTCTGCGTTGTTCTACAATGTCTCCTTGTACTTGCTTCAAGGTCTGGGTAGCTTGTTCTACTTCTTCTTGTGCGTGATGAAGACGAGCTTCGATCGCATCATCTAATTGATGAAGTTGGGTTGGCTCCTCCCCCAAATCTGGTTCTCCTGATGACAGGGGCGTAGTGGACACTACACAGCTGGATTGAAGGGCCTGTCGTACCCCTCATAACTCAACCTTAAGTCTGTCATACATTTCCTCCTTCTTAGCTTCTTTTTTCTCCACAATTTCCAGTGAAGCGTCGTTGAGGGCTGCTATGATGAAGTCAAAGTCATCAATGGCAAGCACGGTCTTCATCTTGGTCACGGTGGATCTTGATTTATTCTGGGAAGAAGGTTCGGGGGAGAACCCTTCCTCTTCTTTAGGGGATCGGTCTCATCTCTTGGCGGTGTTACTTCTCCTTGCTTCTGTTTAGCTTGTGTACCATTTATGTCTTCTACTTTGTGTAATATGCCAGATATAAAAAGTATGCAGAACAGAAATAAAATGCTAGAAATGGCAGAATAACAGTAATATAACTAGCATAATCTCCACAATAACATAGAAATAATATAAGAACAACAACATAAATAACACTTTGATTCATAAAGAAATGTTCATGGGCCTCTTCGAGGGGGAAACCTCCAGTCGAGCAGCGCTCTGTTAAAATAATCTCCAAACTAGGGTTTTCATACCCTCGACCCTTATTTGTACTAAATATGTCTATCAAGAGAAGCATGTAGAGGAAGATCCTTCTAGAAGCGGAAGCTTCTATTAGGTCTTCTTACATCCACCTTATTCTATTTTATTGAAAGGCCTTATTAATATTGACCTTTATTACATCTGAATATATTGATCTACCTATGTGCGGGTTAGGACCCTAACATGTCCGCCCCCTTAAAAACAACCTTGTCCTCAAGGCTTGAGATGTGGAAACTGCTGCAGAATGGTAGCTGGCTCCCAAGTGGCTTCGTCTGGAGTTGTATCTTTCCACTGGACGAGCACTTCCTTGATGGTTCTCTGATGCAGGCAACGCTCACGCTGGTCCAAAACTGCTTCTGGATGTAGCCAAATGGATCCTTCTTCAACTAACTCGGGAAGGTTGGTTTGAATTTGGCACCTAGTTCCAGTCACCTTCTTTAAGCATGAAACATGAAAAATAGGATATGGCTTCGAATGACTAGGCAGAGCTAACTAATAGGCAACTTGTCCCACATTCTTGAGAACTGTATTAGGACCATAAAATTTGGGTGCTAGATTTTGAAAATGCTCGGCCTTGAGGGAAGTTTGCTTGTATGGTTGCAGTCGTAGAAACACCTGATCCCCTTCTGCAAATTGACGTTCAGAGTGACCTTGATCTGCTTGTTGCTTCATGCGATTCTGTGCCATGACCAAGTTCTCTTTAAGGGTATGAAGAATATCCTCTCGAACTGTAAGTGTTTGGTCAACCGCCTGGACCTTCGAGGTACCTAGTAAGTATGAGAGAACTGAAGGTGGCTTCTGTCCATATACCACTTCAAAAGGAGTCACACGTGTAGCTGTATGGTAGGAAGTGTTGTACCACCATTCAGCTAGGGGTAACCATTAAGCCCACTGATTTTTCTTTTCAGAGGCAAAACACCTCAGATATGTTTCCAAACACTTGTTGACAACTTCCGTTTGACCATCAGTCT
>ML784354.1:30022-85378 GCA_009831015.1 Picea engelmannii
GAACTATTCCAGATCCTACAACACTAAGAGATCTATCATCACCAACAAATATTTTCTTGGTGTTACATTCATTTAGAGCAGAAAATATGGCTTTATCCTTAGCCATATGATAAGATGCTCCTGAATCAATAAGCCACTCATTATAAGAAGTAGTAGTAGTAGAATTTGAATTGAAGGAGAAACCATAAGAAAAAAGTGCATGTCCGTGAGAAGAAGAAGTAGAATCAATACTGATGTTGTGCTTCTTCATCATTGCTTCTAAAGCTGCCATCTTCTTGAAACATTTGGACTCATCATGACCATCTTTATCACAAAAGTTGCAATGTCTGTTAGCATTTTTACTTTTATATTTTTCTCCTTTTTCCACATTAGGAGAGGAAACTGTTTGAGTGGGTTTGGGACCCTTATGTTGCTTGTTGTTGTAGCGAGGATGTTGCTTCTTGGGATACTTGGGTTTATCTTTCTACTGGGCAACTAGGGCTTTGTTGGAGGTACTTGCATTGTTGATTAGTCCAAGTTGTATAAGCTTATCTTCCTCTCTAATCAAAGAAGCACAAAAGGACTCAAGAGTGGGTTTGTCATAAGCTTTCCCTAGAGCCTCTCTCATGGCATAAAAGGTAGATACAAACACAAAATATGCACTATCTAGCTTAGAAAGGATAAGATATATGCAATGCTCTTCCGCCATTTTTATCTTACGTTCTTCACATAAAATTCTGAGTGTTTTAAACCTAGATAGATAGTCTCCAAGGCAAGAAAAAATACTTGGACTCAAGGTCAGTATTTTATTTTCTAACTATTGTGCTCGAATAATATTGAGTTTACCAAACACAGATTCAATCGTGTTCCAAGCTTCTTTGAGGTCATCAATTCCTTGAAGGTGGTACCTTAAATCAGGAGAGATGAACATTCTGATTAGTCCACATGCTTTGTCATTCCTATTATCCCATTTGGCTTTCTTATCATCATCAGTGGGTGATATTTCCTTTCCCAAGGTAATCCGATATAGGCCTTTACTTCTTAATAAATCTTCCATATGGGATTTCCATTGGAAGTAGTTGTTGCTGGTAAGCAAGACATTACTTGTAGAATCCATATTAAATATGCTTATAATGTGGATTTAAAAACTGAAACTAATGACCTGGATGGAAAGATCTCAAAAAGTTATGTAGTTTTAAAAAAAACGGCACTGAAAACAGACTTCCAATGTGAGACTTATGCCCTTTTAAAAAAAAGGCATAAACGATAACTAAATAACCACGTGATAGTGTAAGTTGCTTTATGAAGTGACCCACTTTTATAAAGAGAAGTGGGGATCACTTTTACAATGAAGTTACTTTATAACAGAAAAGATGCATGCAAAATAAAATATTAAAGCTACTTATAGTGATTCACTTTTATACTTGAAGTGAAATACACTTTACAATTTTGGCATGAACTTTTTCAAAAAATAGGTAGACTTGAACTCAAGACCTCTTACTTAATAAGGAAACTTTTAACCAAATGATCTAGCAAAACATATTGTAATGTTCAGAAGGAGGATTGTTGTTTTTGCTGCTGTTGTTGTGAAGACGGCCTTGGAGAGCATTTTGAAAAAAACTCTTTTCACACAAGAAAAACATTTCGCTTCTCGATCACAACAAGGGTTAGATCTTGGTTAGCTTACCCGTAAGATGCACCTTTTCCTATCTGTTTCTGATTTGCCGAGATCACACAAGGTGCTAGGAAAAGAGAATATGCAGATCTAAAAGAATAGCAACCCGGAAACAAATAATATCAAACCGAAATAAAACCAAAATAAAACTTTGCAAAAATTTAAAAAATGTGTATTCATGCTTTATACCTCCGGATCTGACTGTAATGGTCGTATCTTGGGCAAAAAAAAACCTTTTCGAGTGAAATGAAAAGTGTTCCTAACTGAAATGAGTGCTCCGGACACAATGGAACAGTCCTCTCAGGCCAAAAATGTACGAAAATGGAAGAAAATGAAGATGAGGCAACTCGGCTTCACGATCTCGATCTACAACAGGAGCATGGTCTTCAAATAGGCTCTGATACCATGTTCGACAACAGAGGTATTCCAAAAGATGATGAACACCTTTAGTAACCACTCACATAACCATATCAAATATCAGCACACCGATGTTTTCACGTGGTAAAACCCCTACGGGGAAACATCCACAGCCCCAGCCAATGCGGCCACTTGGAGCAGTTTATGAGAGATTTTACAATAGATTTTCTCACAATCGATCATCGACAAATGACCCTCCATGCTCTTTAAATAGAGATCATGGACCAATCGAGTGTTAAGCCATAGATCAATGGCCGTTAAGATCGAGAAGAGTATGAACTGTCGGATCACTCTATGTCGGGAACATATCGTGACCATTGGATTTCCTAACTACAAATGCATACTAATGCAAACTAAAGAAACACACTAGAAAACACACTTTTACCTAACGACACAATAGACCAAGTAGATCTTAACTAACTCCTAAGTGTCTAAATATCCTAACATAACCTATGTCCTAACCTACTCATTTGCACCTTTAGCCCAGCTTAGACTGTTGGACTAAGAAAATACTCTACCTAGGGGCTATTTGACCAAGATTAGACTGTTTGGTGAAATTTATTCACTAACTAATCTGATTACTTGGCTAAGGTTAGACAGTTTAGCCAAGTTTATTCACTAATCTTAGATACTATTTAAAAGACTTGGCCATGTTTAAACTGTATGGATCAAGTCATTATCCATTCATGGGGCTTTTATCCATTTTCTTTTGTTTTTTTTGCCCTCTTTTATTTTTCTTTTTCTTTCTCTTTTCTTTTCTCCTTTTTTTAGAATGCAACACTATCTGCAAGTCAAAAACACTAAAGGGACAAAATTACAATCAACAGTTGATCCTATAAATTATAGGTTTATAACAGTGGCTCCACCTGGGGATGGTATCCTCCTTGCGAGATGCCAAGAATCCTGTTTCTTGTTGTCTTGAAGAATTTCTTCTAGAGCTTCTTTTGTTATCTGACTTGCTTTATTTGGGAAATTTTGATGACATTTTTAGTGTCTTAGGGCCTTCTCCGCGGGCTTCAAACACCTGAACAAAACACCTACACCTAAAATACTCGTAAAATAAATGATATGTACAATGGAATGGAATGGTGATCTCTCTACTGAGGTGGCAAGTAATGCTTCAACATCCTTCCATTTATAGGTCCCCCTGGCAGGTCTGATCCATCACTATTAGTAAGTAGAAAAGCATTATTTCCTCTGATAGCCTAAATGGTGTAAGGACCCTTCCAAAACCTATCAAACTTTCCATGTTTACCTTTATCTTCATTTCTGGAGTCCCATCTCAAAACTAGATCACCCAATTCAAAGTTATCCTCTTTGGTTCTCTTGTCATAAATCTTTTTAATATTTTCCTGGATCACTTGAGTTCTATTGTAAACTTCTTCTTTGGATTGCATTAGGTGGATCATTTGATTTATTCTTTGTTGAACATCGTTTGGTTCTTCTTGTGTTTCCTGCAATAGTTTCATGACCGGAACTCCTAATGAAAGGGGAAAAACTGCCTCAGTGCCATACACCAACTGGTATGGAGACATACCAATCGATCTTTTGGTGCTTATTCTGTCATCCCAGAGTGCGAAAACCAGCTTATTATTCCATGATTTCTTGTTTTCTTGTAGTTTCTTTTTGAGAATGTTCACCAGACTTTTGCTAGAAGACTCAGCTAGCCCATTTCCTTGTGGATAATAAGTTGTCGAGTGTCCCAAAATAATTTGATATTGATTACAAAAATCTATGAGCCTTTTGGATCTGAAAGCCGCTGCATTGTCAGCTATAATTTTTCCGGGGCATCCAAAATGAGACAAAATATTATTTTCTAAAAACTTGATTATGACAGAGTCAGTAGCTTGCCTGCATGGTACAACCTCGATCCACTTGGTGAAGTAGTCTGTGGCCGTGAGGATCCATTTATGTTGGCCCAAAGAGAGAGGATGTATTTCACCAATGAAGTCTAGCCCCCATTGTTGGAAAGGATATTCAACAGAGATGGGTTTCATTGGGAGTGGTAGAAGCTTCCTTTTACCTTCAAAAATCTGACACTTATGGCAAGAAATAACCTTCTGGTGAACGTCAGCAAACAGAGTAGGCCAGTAAAAGCCAACTCTCAGGATATTGTTAGTTGTGGTCTTCCATTTCAGGTGCCCACCACAGTCTCCTGCATGAAAATCTTGAAGAACTTTGTCAGCTTCATCTTTTAACAAGCAATTAAGAAAGATACCACTAGGATCTTTCCAATAGAGATTGCCTTCCAAAATACAAAAATTCAATGCTTTCAATTTAATAAATCTAGCTTTGATCTTGGTCAAACCTAGAGGAGTCTGTAAATTATGGAGTACAAAAATGAGGTCTGCGTACCAAGGGGAGTTTAAGAATGCCTCTTTTATGTTTGGAGTCGATTGCTCTTCCAGTCCGTCTACTGCAGCCAAAAAGTTAATATCTAAAGCATGAAAATTAGACTTAGCCATTAGTTTGGCCAAACCCTGTCCTTTGATCAATTTAGTAGGTTTAATTTCAATGTCGTATTCCAGAATAACCACAATCCATTTTCCTCTTCTGCCATCCGGATTATCCTGGGTCAGGATATCCTTAACCACTGTGTTTGGGACGTATGCAATTATGTGAGAGTGGAGAATATAGACCCTAAAATATTTTATAGCCTTTACCAGAGTGAAGGCTTGTTTCTCCATAATGTTATAATTCAACATTCTGTCTCTTAAAGATTTTCTAAAAAAAGCTATGGGTTGCTCGTACCCTTCATTGTTTTTCTGCAACAATACCACTATTATAGTGTGTTCAGATGCGAAGGAGAAAAGGTAAAAGTCTTTGGTATAGTCTGGGCTAATCAGAACTGGGGCTTGGGTGAGAGCATGTTTCACTTGCTCAAATGACTGTTCGGACTCGACATTCCATTTGATTTTTGTGTCCCTTTTCAACATATTGGTGATAGTCCTGAGAAGTTCGGCCAAGTTTGGTATGAATCTTCTAAGGAATTTATTTTTCCAATGAAAGATTGCAGTTCTTTGATGTTCCTAGGGTGTTCCACCTTCTAGATAGCTTCTATCATGCTGGGATCTATTTTAATTCCATCTTTTGAGATTATGTGTCCTAGTAGTTTGCCTTCCTCTAACCCGAAAAGGCTTTTCTTAGGATTCAATGAAATCCCAAATTTCCTGCACTTCTCAAACACACGTTTGAGGTGGAGCAAATTTTCTTCGTCAGATTTGGAGTAAACAGTTACATCATCTAGATAAATGACTATAAATCTCCCAGTCTCATCCACAAAGGCAATATCCATTTCTCTTTGGAAAGTAGCCCCGACGTTCATCAGACCAAAAGGCATCTTCACATACATGAAGGTTCCTCAGGGTGTGGTAAAAGTTGTCTTCTCTTGATCTTCTGGATGGACCAAAACTTGGTTGTAACCAGAGAAACCATCTAGTAAGGAGATCCTATTGGATCCGACCACCTTTTGTAAAATATGGTCCATTTTGGGTAAAGGGTAATTGTCTTTGAGGGAGACTTTGTTAAGATTTTTGAAATCTATACAGAGTCTGATCTCGCCAATTTTAGTCCTAGTCGGAACTAGATTAGAAACCCATTTGGAAAATTTCAAGGGGACTATGATCTTGACATGATACATCTTTTTTATTTCTTTCTCTATCAGGGGAAGCAACTTGGGATTAATTCTCCTAAGTTTCTGTCTGAAAGGTTTGTGTTCTTATTTTATGGGAATCTGGTGTTGTATGATACTTGTGTCATAGGATTTTAAGTCCTCATAGCCCCAGGAAAAAACATCTATATATTCCTTAAAAAGTTCAATGTATTTTATTTTTTGCTCTGGTGGCAGGGATTTAGACAGTTTTATCATTTTGGGGTTTTCTTCTATTCCTATGTTGCAATCTTCAACCTCTTTACTGCTAGCTTCAATTTTCGGTTTCTTGGCCACATAGTTAAAATCAAACAAGTCTTCAAATGAAACTAAACCTCTAGGTAACACATTATTTTTCAACTGCAGGATATCAGAATCTACATCGTTTTCATTGAATTCTTCAGCATCTATTGTATTTACATTGTGATTCTAAAAAACATATTTATTTACAAATTCGTCACCATTTTCTAAATCTATGTTTGTACATTCGAAATCATTTTTACATTGCAGAAAATCTTCAATTTGATCGTCATTTCCAAATACCTGCCAATATCTGATGTTGTCAGGAACAATAGTTTCTGCACTTCACCTCCACTGTGTACTTGCGAGTGGGATGAAAAGGGATTTTACAAGTAGCTGCTGACGTAGCCAGTCCATCTACAAGTATATTTTGTCCCCTAGGCATCACCTGCAAGTCAATCTCAATAAAGCATTGAAGATCATCTAAAACAACATTCCTATAGGCTCTAAGTCTGGGATGTTTTGATGCATACTCACCTTTGATTTGCTTGATAATCAATTCAGAATCACCCCTTACCATTATATGCTTAGCACCAACTTTCTTCAATAATTTCAGGCCGAGCATTAAAGCCTCATACCCGGCTATGTTATTAGTACATCGGAATTTCAGTTTATAAGAATGATTCTCGGAGTACTTTGATCTATGGTTATGCATCCACACTCCGGCTCCAACTCCTTCTTTACTCACAACACCATCGAAGTCCATGCTCTAGAAGTCTACTGGAAATTCCTCATTTTGTTCAATCATGGGGTTTCTTGCTTCGACAACTGCTTTATCATCCTTTGGATCAAGTGCATCCTCCTCTAGTTGTGCGATTTGTTCTTCAAAATCACTGTCGTTATATAGAATAAAAGAATCCAGGCCAGAGTGTGCGGAATATAGTGGGTAATTGTGTGGCTTTTCCTGACTACTGACCATATACTTCATTAGTGTTTCCCTGTAAAGTCTTCTATGTTGACCGAAAACCAGAATGGTGGCGTGGGACATATCTAGTTGTAGGGTTCCTTTCAATTTATCTCCCCAAGACCTTGATAGCAACATACCATACTTGGGGGGAATATCTGCCACGACGATGTCCATCACCAAAATTTTCGTTGGGATTTTAGCCAAGGTGATGCATAAGTCTTTAATCAGGCCTATACATTTGACCTTGCTGGAGTCGAAAGAATGCAAATATTTGTAGGGTCTGGTGACCTCGAGTCCCAACTTTTCCATCATGGATTTGGGCATTAGGTTGTGAGAGGCACCCGAATCCAGCACAACGTTGTGTAATATCAGATCGTGGATATTTAGGCTGATGTAAAAAGGGGCCACGACGTCATTATCAGTTTGACCGTCAACTTCAGGACCAAATAGGAGCTCAGGTCAATCATCGACAAGGTTTACTGTGTCAGAGAGGTGTACAGATCCAACATTCAAGGCTTTGGTAGCTATATCAGGTTCGATGCTTAAAGATTTCATCACTTGAGACCTGTAAGCGTTCTTGTTCATCAACTTAGAGAGGGGAATGGGAATCGTCAATTTTGCTAGTTCCCCTTCAAGGCTGAAAGGAGCGGTGGTTTTGTTTAAACTCTGTACTTCTGATTTATAGATAAAAACTTTGTGGATAGGTGCACCTATTTGAATGGTTGATGAAACTTCTATCCGACTTGTTCTCTTAAGAATTTATGGAGTTTTTTGTGCAAGAGATTCAACGTCATTCCACCTAGGGGCTTTCTTGGGAAGGTTTCTGAGGTTTTATTGGTTTCAATAGCCTTCTTTGGAGAATTCTCGTTAGTCTTCTTACTCCTCAAGTTATACTTCCTGTGAACCTCCATTATAACATTCTCAAAGGCTTGTTGTTCTGTTTTCTCAACTTCCTCATTTACCCTTGTTTGTGAAAGGAGAAATATTTCATGTTCTTCCTGGGTGAGGAAAATAGTTTCATGATCATGATCATGATCATGATCACCCATTAGATTTATATGAGTATCATCAAACTCCTCAATTACCTCCTCCCTGTCATCAACATAGTTTTCCTGGAGAGGTGGTCTAATCTGCTGATCAGGTCCCTTTTGTTCTTGTTGATTTCTAGGATCTCTCTATCTAATCCGAGGTGGATTTATTCTAAAGTTCGGGTTTTTGATTTGAGGGGCATCTTGGTTCTCCCTAGGTGGGTTCCCGTCAATTATGGTGATTCAATCCATCATTTTCTCCATGGATCTGGCGAGAGAATCTAATTTGGCATCTGATGAGGAAGTAGAAGGTTCTTCTTTGATGGTGAGCCTCTTTTCTGTTCTCTGCCTGGCCCTTCTCTCCAAAAGATGTGTTTCTACACTGACGACACTTCTTTGCATGTCTTCCAGAGTTGTTGCGTTTCTTTCCCTTAAGTGATATGACATGTCGGTGTCCAAACCATCAGGGAAATTTATTAACGCCAAAACTTGTGGTGGTTTTATTTCAGTCGGGATAGCATTGTATAGATTGTTGACACGAGTGCAGTAATCCTGCACTGTCTCTCCTTGGTTCCTTCTGATGTTCTCATACTCTGACAGAATTTGGAGAGGATTTTTATTTACCTCCCATCGGTCAAGGAAAGTCTGATGAAAGCCAACAATATCAGTAATGGTAGCAACACGTAAAGTTTTGAACCACTTTTTCACTTCTCCAGTTAGGCTTTGTGCAAATAATGTCATCTGCACATCAACTTCGTCTACTTCCTGAAGGTCAAAGTAATCATTCATTTTGTCAACATGTTGTTGTGCATTTAAGGGACCAGTACTATCAAACTGTGGGAGTCTAGTTTGATAATCTTTGGGCATGTCATGTAAAGGAGCAACCAATACCAATGGATCATATCTTGCTAACATGATTGGTGGAGGAGGCTGAACAACAACCTGTGTGATGGGAGAGGAAATGCCTGAAGATATAAAAGATGAAGGGCTTGGAGGAATGGAGTGACCTTGTTTAGTTTTAGTAGAAACTGCAACAATAGTTAAAGCAGGAAGTTCGATGGACTGCTGAAGATGGAGTTTGTCTAAGGCTTGACCAAGATTTGTGACTAGGTCTTCGAGCTTATCAGTCTCAGGGTGAAAACGTTGATCACCTTCAGCTCTAGGAGAAAGTATGTTAGGGGTCCTAGGCTGAAAAATAGTTTGGTCCAAGACCGTTTTACTGACAAAATTGTCGAATTTTGTCCTGAAAAGACTTGATCAAAAGGTTATTTTAGGCTCAAGGTCTGGAAGAACAACTAACTTTTCTGGGATGGAAAAAGACCTTGGAAGTGGGTTGTTACTCCTCGAAATTTCTGTAGTATTTTTCCTCCTAAGTAGTCTTTCAGGGTTATCTATTACTATCGCAGGTTCTGGGTCAGGATGAGATTTGGTAGAAATCCTTTTGGGAGCCAGAACTGTTGATTTTATTCTTTCTTTAGAGATTTTAAATATTTATATAAAAACTTTAACAACCTCTGAACATTATTTCTAGATAAAATTTAGGGTTTGCATTTCTTCCAAAAATAAAGTCATCTTTGTTCTAGGGGAAAGAAAACAAGGGGTGGAAAGTTTGTTCAGTTCGTCCCCAGTATGTTCGCCATTTATGTTATCACTCTGTAAATTCCTAGAGGTTGTCCTGAGGTAAGAGGAAATCTATCAGAGGTAACCTTAACCAACCGCTTCGAAACTGGGAGCTAGCCCTACCAGTTTCAGAGAGGGATCTCTCTGTGAGTTTTAAATTTGTTTGGATTTTCAAGATTTTAGGCTAGTTAGAAAGAATATAACCGAGTTGTTTGCATTGTTTTTAAATGAAATGGTTGAATATCACTTAATCTTCCATTGGGCTATGGGGTCTGTTTTAAAAAGATAGAGGTTAAGGATAGCTTTTATAAGATTCATTTTACAGGGAGAGATAGTGCTAATGTTGGATTCTTTAGGAATAAAATGGTGTATTGCTGAATCAGGTGAGATATCAGTTAAAACAAAAAAACATTTAAGAATTTCTTTGTTATAACATCAAAAGAAAAACATTTAAATCTATAAAAGATTAAGAACAGAGTACACAATGGAAAATTCTGCAACTTTAACTTCTTTTAAATATTAGATTTATAAAGACAATATGATAACTGAGAAGGAAAAAACTTTTACTCAGCCAGAGGAAACTTCACCAACAATTAACACACAAGAATCCTGTGAAACTTCTCTTTCTATTACTGGAATAACCTCTTGATAAAAATTACAACGATTAGAGCTTTCTTGGGCGTAAAGATAAAAAACCCTCAATACTTCTAAGTTGGAAATATTTATAATAAAAGTTACAACGACCCTGTCATTAATGATCAGGACGTGATAGAGTCTGAGTCTAACTAACTAGCTAACAAGATAAAGAAATGTAGTAACTTCTAATGATGTGTCGAATCTCTCATGCTGATTTCGGGGAAGACTGTTGTTGAGTCATTCAGATGAATTTGACTGTGCTGGACAAGGCTTTACCTTTACTCAATCAATTCACACAGCTCATCCCATCTTTGTGTGCTTGGGATGGTAACTTTCAATAGCCGGCGGTGGACTTCGTCCATATCGGTGTATTTAGCGAAAGTCAGCTTCATGAGGAAGATGTACTTGATTTCGTGTTGTATGCTGAGGTCATGTTGTAGAGTCTCCAAGAAGGATTTGCCCGTGATGCTACCCTGTATCCTTGAAAACTTGGAACTATCTTTGGCCATGGTGGCGATCTTTTTCTTGTAATCGGACAAAGTCATTAATTTATCATTTAGGACACATAGATCAGGAAGACCCTTTTTCTATAAGGATTCAATCTTGCTAAAAAATATCTGAACTCCAATGTCCATGTTCTGAGCCTTTTCCTCCAACTGCAACATTAATCCCTTTTTAGTCAACATTCTTTTTACTTCGAGGATAGTCTTTGTTCTGTCTTCGACTTTCAGTTCTTCCAGCTCTTCTTTGGTTTTTGAGTTTAGAAACTTGATGATCTCGTTAGCTATCGAGGGCATCTCACCCAGCTCTGTTCTTATCCTGTCAATGACCTGCCTACTCTTTAACATCAGGTCATGTTGCTCGAACATGATTTGCACCATGGGCCAAATTTCATTTATGGATTTCGAGATATCTGTCCATATATTTTCCTTAGCCTCTACTAATGTTTTACCTGCCACTGTTTGTTTCTGAAGCTGTTGTATTTCCTGCTTGAGTTTCTCTGATACTTGTCTCTCAATATTGTATCTTGTTTGGAAAGAAGACTTGAGTTCCTATAGACTTTCAATCTCCATTTTCAGCCTATTGATCTCTGTTCCCTGCAGAGTCATTTCCTCCATGGACTTAGCTAGCTCCACAGTTTTTTCTAGTGTTGTCAATGTAGTTGTTGATGGAATTTATGCTGTAGTGGTTGTTGGCACAACTGTTGTACTGACTTCTGTGATGGGAATGCACTCAATGGAATGAATTCTATTGGGGTTGATTGTTCCTTCTCTTTCAATAACGTTTCCAAATCTGCCTCCATTTCCCTGAGCTGTGCGTTCTGCTGCATGAAAAGTTTCAACAATTATTCTTTCTCATTTTCTGTCTCGGCTATTTCTTTAGCTCGTGAATCCTCTGTTGGTGGCAATTTCAGTTGTTTTCTCAAAGATGTGATGTCAGCATTCTTTTTCTTCACCATTTCCTCTGCTGCTTTTACATTCAAGGGATCATACCCAATCTTGAGCACCAACTCCTCTAAGGATTTTATTATGTTATCCTTTGCAAAAGATGATATCTTTTCTAACTTCAATTGGGTCTAAACATTGATTAAAGACACCTGTAACTTTGTTGCTTTAAAGGAAGCATGTGCCAATGTGGAGAAAACCATTTCTCCAGTCTGTCTGTGCAAATCCGTCTGGTCAGCTGGATGGACTTGTTTGGTGTCAAAAACAATAGTTGACCTCTTGTAGTCAGTGATCTCTTTGGGGTGAGGCACCTTTTCTTGCAGGAATGCCAGATACATTCTTCCTTTCTTTGTGTCAAAGGCTGACAATAGTTTGTGTTGTGCTGTGGAGGTTTGCTTCCAGAACTGGGCGTAGGTGCTATTAGTCAACATCTGGTTCTTCTTTTTAATCATATCATATTTTTCAAAAATGCTTACAGGTGCAGATCCTTGTGGAGTTTGGGTGGTCACAACTATCTATGTCTGCTTCTTTGAAGAAGAAGTTGATATTGCCTACTGTCTTCTTTCAATCACTGTGGCAGAGTAGGGCTCTTCCTCACCAGACATGTGAGTGGCATGAGTGGTTTTTTGTTTCATGTTGTATACCTGAAAATATTCTGCTGATATCTCAGTGATTGAAGGTGAATCATCCTTTCTTGGCCTATTTTCCTTGGGTACCTGTGGAGTGGTAGTTAGTGAAAAAGAGACTGAAGGAGATTCCCGTGGCTATGTATCTACCAGAGTGTTTACTTCCAACTCTGTCTGGTTCACATACTTTTCAATTTATGGTTTGAGGGTGTGAGCATAAGGTGAAATTTTGTTCTTGGATCTCATCTCTGCAATGATCCCACTAGGGTCATATCGCCAAATAAAACTGGCGTTGAATTTCATTTCCTTCAATAATTCACGTGCCTCTTCCCCAACAGCTCGAATGTTGCAGATAAATGGTCTTATTTTCCCTTTGATCCTCATCTATTTTTTTTTCTTTAGAGACACAAAATGGATGTCATCTGATTTTATCATTTGATGAATATACTTCAGTGCGAATATTCGAACAGGCACATACTTGGGCAACTTGTATGGAGCTAGTTCACACCCATACACTTTGATTTCTGTGTGATTTTGGTATAGGAACCAGTCCCCATTCTTTGCGAGATCCAAAAGGTGAAGAACTCTTTGGATCTCCTCATTTATCCTCAGGTCAAGTCTTCCACTAAGCATGCCTACAACTGGGTGATAAAACAACTCAATGAATTGTTTAAAAGTGAACTTAATGGAGCTTCTCCTGAGTAGCGACGTCCATATAGTGTATGCTTGAGGTTTTCCTTCTTTATCCATCTTCTGCATGAGAAAGGAAAATTTGTCTTCTTGATAGAACATAAAGATGTAGGCCAGTATTGAGGAATACCAGAACATGCCTTCTGTAGGGAAATTTACCAATTGGTCGTGCAGGTTCTCGTCCAAGAAATCGTTGTAATCAAACTGGGTGGTCACTTTCTCTTCAACAGAGAAAATGGACAGGAAACCTAAGATAGGTTCATCCACCCATTCATCTGAGAAGTAACCGAGCAAACAACACAGTGTTGAGATAATTTGATTTCCCTTTTCAGAAAATATGGATGAGTGATAGGGGGGATTCTTCTTAGGGAATTGGGCATCCTATGGAAGGAACAACTCGAAGATTTGTGCTCTTTGGTGAAATGTCAGGTTCTGATACAATTCTGTCAGAATTTCAATTGTGAGGGGAGAACGGGGTTCAAATCTGGGTACTTGCATCATCTAATCGATGGCATCAAGTGAAATAAGGAAAAGGGTTTCTCCAGACAAAGATACTATGGCTCTCTGATCAGGGAGGTAGTGTGATTTTCACTTGAGGGAGAATTCAGGAAATTGATAGACTTGGGGAAAAATATACAGAGGGAGATTTGACTGCCAAAGCCCTATTTCATCTCTTTGATCGATGAAGGTGTCTCTAAACCACGACTGTATCTCAACAAAGTTGAATTCAGACCTGGTTTCTGAGATTAGATAGTCTTTGTCTGCTAATGGGATCCAGTCGAGATCGACAGGAGGTGGGAGAAAAGGATTTTCCTCTACATTTGATTTTTTACTTTTGGGCGCCATTGACTTCCTCCGATACCTGCACACTGAACACACGTTAGTAGGAAAAAACTATGGTTGGATGAGGTGTTGCAGAGGCGAAGGAAAATGAGTCTCTGATACGCAGGGAGTGTGAATGGAATGGGAACTGACTGAAACGGGGTTGAATTTGAGTGAAAGGGTATCCGTTGGGGGAAAAAGGACAGGTCAGATGAACAACAAGTATGTGGCCAGTCATAAATGGCCAATGGTTCATTTAGAGTGTGAGAGGGTAAGGTGAAGGACATATGACGTGTGAAAACGATTGACGTGCAGAAAGGCGATTAGGAGATGAAAGGGAAGATATGACCTGTAATAGTTAGATGGATGGGACGTGCTGATGGGGTCATGACATGGAACTTGCAGAGGGTGGTTGTGGGATGTGATACCTCGGGATGGTGGTGGTGAGTTGTAAGAATGGTAGGTGGTAAATGCTTGGAGAGGGGGAGTTAGGATGCAATGAGGTGATGCCGCGTTGGGATGGGGCCCACCTGGATTTGGCTTCATTCCAGACTCCCCCCCACCATTAAAGGTTGAACGTTTGGGTGGGTTCGGGATCCCTTGCTGACCATTGATCTAGGCGAAGCTGGATCAACCGTTGATTTGGGTACGTTATTTTAACATCATGTCGGACCCCCCACCGTTAAAGGTAGAACAGTCAGGGGGGTCCAGAATTTCCTGTGGACCGTCCGATTACGCGCTGATGGGATGACCGTAGATATGAGCATGCATTTTAAACATCTTTTCAGACCCCCCCCACCATTAAAGGTCGAATGATCGGGGGTGGGGGGGTCCGAAGTCTTTTCTGATCCGTAGATCCGGGCGCCAACAGTTTAGTGCTAGATCTAAACCTGATATTTAATCTCCAGGGCACAATTCAATAAATGATGCAAAACTTAGGCTTAATGAATTTTTATGGGTTTTGCGCACTGCTTCTTTTGCTTTTTATCACCATGGGGTTAGAAAAACATTTCATCATAAAAAATCGTGCATTTTCATCGATCATCTTACATGTTTTATTGAAAGGAAGCTGACTAACCTATGTCCTAACCTACTCATTTTCACCTTTAGCCCAACTTAGACTGTTGGACTAAGAAAATACTCTACCTAGGGGCTATTTGACCAAGATTAGACTGTTTGGTCAAATTTATTCACTAACTAATCTTATTACTTGGCTAAGGTTAGATAGTTTAGCCAAGCTTATTCACTAATCCTAGATACTTAAATTTAAAAGACTTGGCCATGTTTAAACTATATGGATCAAGTCATTATCAATTCATGGGGATTTTATCCATTTTCTTTTGTTTTTTTTTCCCTCTTTTATTTTTCTTTTTCTTTTCTCTTTTTTTTAGAATGCAACACTATTTGCAAGTCAAAAACACTAAAGGGACAAAATTACAATTAACAGTTGATCCTATAAATTATAGGGTTATAACAGTTAATACATATGAAAAACAATGTTTGATTGACATTGTTTGTTCATTTTGCTCGAGTACCATAGTGTGGAGAACTTCGCAGCAAGCAGTTCGAATGGTTTAATATCTGGGAAGTTTGCACATTCCGACATCTCCTAGACAACAAATGTGATAAGGATCAGGAGCCAGCTGAAATGGAAGTTGTAGCCCTGATCCTGGGCTGTGTGACAGTCTAGCTCCAACTGATTCACCAGGTAATTTGCCCAATTCATCTAAAAAATTTATACGCACTTTCTCACGAGGTCAAAAACAAATCCTGTGACCTGCGTAGGTATGTTCTTCCTTACTAAATTTCCTGTGATTAACTAACAAGCGAGGCACACTGTGCCATTCTAGATGGAGGCTACCTTGTAGCCTCGCGTTCTGTTTTTGATATCGCCATATGTGTCCTTGATTTTCTATGCTGGTGTGCGATCTGTGGATTTTCCTGGATAGAAATCCTATGGATTGTTTCCTTGCATACTCAAGCCCATGATCCTATGGATTAGCGTCAGGTCGATTGTGATATGACTGTCTAGCCATAGGTAGCCGCCATGGTAACATTAAATCAATAGCTTGACACATGCATTAACTTCCTGGTGCTTTCCGAAGTGTGGGATCTTCATGACATTTAACAGAGTGGACTGCGCGAGGTCCATCGTCCATGTCTGAGGGATTATCTTTGAATTCTTCCCCTTCATCTTGGTCAGGTACTTATACAGGGCAAGCATACTGTAGTTTTTGTGATCTTCGAGGTTAAGTCACTGAACTTCAATGCTGTGATCTTACCCTGCTGTGCGCGAACTACGCGTATCCCCTTTGGGAGGTACGCAGCAACCATGGTGTACTCGAATTCTCTTAGCACACTATCTCGATTCACTACCCCGACCAGAGGTGGGATGTAATCCGACAATATGGATGACATCAACTTCGCATTGGCTAGGTCATCTCTGTGGCTGGTTCTCTTTTCTGCTGATGGTCGGGATGATCTGGCTCCATGAGCAGTCGATGGAGAGGCTTGCATTCCTCTCGTCGATGATGCTTGAATACTTGCATACATTTCTGTTTCAGACATTACCCTTTCATTCATTAGGTCAATAAGAACTTCTTCGACAATTTTCTCTACAACGCTAAGCTCGTTCGACGTGCACACTCGTGGTTGAATGTCTCGGGTTCGAAGAGTAACTGTTTGATGCAAAAAGATAGATGGCACTAACGCGATGGTCACTATGCGAAATCAACTATGCTATGAGCTCTGATAGTCACGATTAGAAAAAGTGTTCTCATTGCGTGGCACGACGGGATAAATAGATAACTCGGAAACAGATCTCTTGAAACGGGAGAGAAGCCTTCATTAACTCAGTTATGTCCATTGTGGTGTGGTCCCAACAGTCTGGTGGATAAATTTCTGACCATAAATGCCTTTCTACCCATTTGGGCCATCGTTTGAACGGTTATACTGTCTCTAACGACTATATTGCTTTGCCATGGTGAAGTGCCATGTGACACTGTTATGATATTCTGACGAAGCTCCAATTTTGCAAGTTTTCCTTCTGCAAAGTTCCCTCGGGAACCTTCTGTAACTTTTCGATCTTATCTCTCTTCTTACTTAGTTTTCTAGCCTTCTTTCCAGTGAGCTTTGTCTCGGGATTCCTTTTTCCATTCTAATTCTTATCTTCTTTTGGCAGAGTAACTTTACACTGTTGAGGTTCCTTCCTAGAAATCAAGGGTAATACTTCATCTGTACCTGGAATACGTGCTTCAGTCTTCTATGGGTCCTCTAACATTCTTCCGACTTCGACATCCAAATCTCTGGTTTGAAATAGTTTTTCCTGGTTCTCTTGTTCTTCAATCAAGTGTGCAATTCTCTTAGTCATGAAATATTTCAACTCTTGCTTCTTTTGTTCCAAGACTTCTTCTTCTTTCCTTCTGGCCTGATCTTTTCCAATCCATGATTTTCCTAATAACATAACAAATGGAGCATTGTTCTTAACAAATTTAACAACTTCAAATTCTTCCTTTTTCGAAGTTCCATTGGCACCCATAGATATCCTGGTAAGTCTTCCACATAGGGTTATCAACTTTCCTCTGAATAATCCTATTCCTCCCAATGAAGGAATCATAGCAGGCTTTCCTATAATTTCCCAAGTTCTTTTGGTCATGATATTCACCCGTGTTTCCTCATCCAAAACATAGTCAATGTCAAAGTCTCCTATTCTTGCTTCAATGTACTCTTTTTCTCTAAAGACCTCTGATAAAATGACATGTTGGTGATCATTCAGGGTTTCATTCATCTGTAGCAATAATTTTTCTGATTCTTTCTGGGGTTCTGTCTTAATCTCCGTTTCTGGATCTGCCTTAGGGTTTTCTTGGTTCATATTCATTCTTTCAACCTTAGAAATCATTCTAGGGAAATCCAATACTTCATGGTCCATAGCTTTGCAACATAGGCAACTAGGTCTCTTTCCAGGGCATTCCTTAGCCAGATGTCTTGGTCTTCTGCAAATTTAACAAAGGGTTAATCCTCTCTTTCTTTTAAATGATCCCCAACCTCTCTTGTACTGCGCGCTAGGATCATGGTAGCTAACCTGCAAAAAAATCTTTCTAGGATCCTGTATCGATTTTTTAGTCCAAACATTCTCTCTATGAATAGGTATGACATATCTTTCACTATTCTTATCAGATCTATTCATATCAAATCCTCTTTCTTCTATCAATGCCCTAGTTTTCAAGCTAGGATAAATCTTATCGAACATACCTAGATCCATACTTTCAAAACAAAAGTTTCCACTAATCTTATCTTCACCAGAGCATAAAGCTTCCAGATCTTAAACTTTTCACTATTCTTACCTTTATCAAAGCATAAAGCGTTCAGATCTTACCTCTTTTCTTCAGATCAGACTTCTGTCTTTAGCACAAAGCTTCAAAAATCAAGTATAATATTGTGCACTAGAGCAACAAATCTATGCACAGAGCTCTTATAATTCCAGTCTAGGTATTTTCACAAAGCTTCTTTTTCCATAGGTCCCAACAATCACAATTTCAGTTCAAATCTTCTCACATAGCTTCTTCTTTTTTAGTTCCCAGCAATCACAGTTTCAGGTCCCGACAACATAACCATTTGTTGGCACAAGGGTAGACCCAGGGTTCAACACTACAACAACGCACCAACAAAACCCTAACTACCGACCCTTTAGGCAACACCTGCGAAGCAGATGAAGTCTCACCCGAGGTAGAGGCAAGGGTGGTTGCAGGACTCCAGTGTCTGCAACCTTAGCTGGGACACATATCTGTGATTCTAATCACTTAACAGAGCACTCAACAGTTATATTTATCAATATTCAGTTCTTAGTTACAGCGTAGTTAAACCCTAATTAAAACACATCACAGTATTCAACCAGATCTTGCATCTAACATCACTTAGCATGATGAAACAGATCATATCTTAACAGATTCAACACTAAGCACATGTATATTAGTCAGATTTAACATCCATCCATATTATTAAGCACTAAGCATCGACCGATCATTCATCTATATTAAAGTACTAAGCACATTAACATATAAGCACATCAACACATTGCACAAAGCAGAGAAACACAACGTGTACGTGGTTCACCCCCACCCTTGGGCTATGTCCACCAACTCTTCGTCTTCTTTATTAGCTTCTTCAATAGGTTACAGGCACAGAGCCTCAAAAACCCTACTCTGCATAGGATAGGAGATCTGCGCATCTTGCTAGATCCTCCTTCCCTGAGTATATCTAAGCACACAACCTTCCAAAACGTCTTACAATGACTTGCACTTAGCTCTGCAAGTCTCACACAGTATGCACAAAGCACTTACAACTCTTGATCACACATATCCAACTCTAGCACTCAACCTTTCGTTGTGTTCACTACATCTTCTAACATCTATTTATACATACAAAATAGGCCTAAGCATGGGTGAACCCATGGGCTGACATTCCCATACCCGTTACATAATCCCAAATCCCAAAAAGGGCCCTAAAAGGGGCCGAGATCCCGCAATCTCCGCTTCCTCTTGCGCTCCTCCTTCGACAGCCTGTCGAAGTCCAAAAATTAGGTCAAACATGACCAAGAATCCTCAAAGCTTATTCAAGGGCCAACAATTTCTCAATTTAAGTTTGCTTCGACTTCGACTTTAGGTTACTTCATTGTTAGACCTACTTGACTAAGAATAAAACCGACTTGAGAGATTCGACTTTGGTCATCCCGAATTTATTTATCCGACTTGAATTTCCCGACTCTAGCTTCGATCTTCGACTTCTTCAATTTTGAATTCTTCTAATTATTTGACTTCAACCTTCTACTTCTTCGACCTTCGATTTCAACCCCCGATTTCTTCGACTTCGACCTTCAACTTTTTCAACTTCTTCAACTTCTTACTAAGATGTTTATACTAGACTTCTTGACTTTGTGACTATACTGATGCCCATACTAATCTTATTTTACATTAATGCCAAGACTATAACACCATTTCCAACATTCTTATTTGTGATTTGTATGCATCCATATTGGATTCTCCATTTACCCTTTTTATCTAGACAATTTCTTCACAGTTTCTTTTTGTGCATGGATGTTAATAACACAATCCACCATAAACCATATTTCCTTTAGGGTGATTTCATCAACCTCTTACAATATAGGATGAGTGCATCAAGCTCATACAATATATTAGTCAATATTATCTTTCTATTGATATTCAAGTAAACTTCATAACATTATGTCCAATATTGACAATGCTTAACATTCAAGTCATCTTCATAACTGTTATAGCCCTAAAATGCACTATTCATGCATACATGGCCTTGGCCCTCTTACTTTCATATTTTTTCAAAGCACTGTTGAGAAGCTCTTCTTAAAAAACAATTTTTTGGAAGATGTACATGCCCTGCACCATTACGGCTCATGTACATACGCTTTTTGCACCACTACAACTCACGTACATATGCATGTTACACCATTACAGCCCGCATATGCTTGCAAAAGTTGCAGAAAATAAAAAGTTGCAAGGAATTCGTTGAAATGCACGGGCTATTGGAAGTTTCCCAAATAATCTACCTGCTATACCCCATCACCCAACCGAATAACCATCTTTTTGTCATATAAAAGGAGGTGTTGGGGTCTCATTTCACATCTAAGCATAAGAGCAATGAAACTCTACCCAATTTCACTTCCCCTCCTTGCCCAAGATATTGCTGCCTTTTGTGAGATATTGCCTAAGAATTCCCTCATCAGCCCCTTCTTCCTCCATTCAGCACATTCCCTTTCATAGAGGTGATTAGAAGGTTGAGAGAAGAAGTTCATTCAAGGTGCACTTGGAGCATGGTAAAGAGGAGCCTAGACCAGGTTCGCAGAACAGTGGCCGACATAGATTGTAAGGTATAGTATTTGTATGATGAATAAAAGAATCACATTTTCCTGTCCCAAATGATGGCGTTTTGAGTATTTTTATTGATTTATACTTGAAATTTAATATCTAACCCTAACTTATGGATAGAATAACATGCTTGTAGTTATTTGTTTTCCTATCTTTGGACACAGGTCAGCCTTGGGAGGAGACGTGAATTCAGTGGAACTTTCAAGCTTGAGGATATCATAACCATACGTAGGATCAAAGGTATAATTACCCGATATCTTTTCCATTTGTTTTATTTACATTATTTTTGGTATGTTTGGGGTAATATAGAGAATTGATTAGCTTTTAGAAGATTATTCGCTTTGTCTACATCTTGAACCCTGGTGTAGTTAAAGGGGGGGGTTTCCCTCTAGCAATAACATTATGTCCAATATTGACAATGCTTCTCAAACCAATCAATCAATGATAATTCACCTATCTATCAAGGTTGACATCAATGAAAACCAAATTGTCAACAATCTCCCCCTTTGTTATTGATGGCAACCTAGTAAAACAATATTACTCCCCTTGTGAATGTATTCTGTATTTTGATTTCTTTGAGTTGACTTTGTTTTACTCTTTATCTCTCCCCCTTTTATAACAATGACAAAATGAATATTTCTCTTCTCCCCCTAAGATGATTCCCCCCCTGAGGTGATGCTTCCCCTGTTTTTGTGCCCTTTGTTTTGGACTTTGTTTTACTGTTTATCTCTCCCCCTTTCTCAACAGATGTCACATTTATGCTTCTATCACAGTCATTTGATTATGTATTAACCAACTTCAAATTATACCTTCTTAGAAACACAATTAAATTGGTCATAATATCTTCTGATGTAGTGCTTCCTTAGATACTTGAGACATGTTTTAGTTTTTCCATGATACTTTAAACTATAGTCCTCTTCTAACCATGTTGCTTCAATGATGCACTAGATATGTTTTAGTTATGTTTCCCTTTAGATTCCTTCAAGAGCCTGCCAAGATTATACAAATGTTTCTCAAGGAATATCATTATTTTCTTTTAGACTGCTCCCAATTTCTTCATGATGCTAGTCGTCTATTCATCCATTTGTAAATATACCAGGGTTCTAAGTATAGATAAGCTATGACTCCCTTAAAAGTAAATCTAATTCCTACACTACCCCAAACATTCCACACAAGTGAACATAAAAGTGATAGAAGAGTAAGTCAAAAGCAGTACCTGTGGTCCAAACGTTTGATGTTGACCTCCTCGAGCTTTGTTGCTTCCTTGAATGTTGATATCCTCCCAAAGTTGACCTGCATCAATGCTTAGGCAAACAAGGCTACAAAAATTCTATCTCTATTAATCAATTAGGGTGAGATATCATTGATTATGCATAAACCAAATAAAAGACATAAATATATCATTTGGGACAGGGAAATATATTCTTGTATTTAATATTCAAAGATTGGAAATTACAACCTTTGCAAGCCGACACTCTGCGAACCTGGTCTGAGCTTCTCTTGACAATGCTCCAAGTGCACCTTCCAAATGCCTTATCTCACAATTTGTTGATCACTTCAAGGGAAGAGAATGGAAAGTATGGGAGAAAAGGGCTAGAGAGGGAATGTTGAGGCAATAACTCAAAAAAGGATGCAAATACTTGGGCAAGGAAGGAAAGGGAATTTGGGCAGAGTTTCACCGTTATAATGCTTGATTGTGGAATGAGACCCCAAGACCTCCTTTTATATGACAAAAGGATAGTTATTCAGTTTGGGGACGGGTTGTAGCTGGTGAAATGGTTGGGAAACCTCCAATAGCCCGTTAATTCCACCGAATTCCTTGCAACTTTTTAAATTTTGCAACTTTTGGAGGTATACGTGGGTTGTTTAGTGTGCAACTAGCATATGTATGCATGTTTTCTATCATGAAACAAGCGTATGTACGTGGGTAGTAGTGCAACAGGGCACGTACATGCTCCAAAAAATGGTTTTTTAAATAGAGTTCCTTAGCAGTGATTTGGCAAATTATGCAAGTAGGAAGACCATTGCCATGTATGCATGAGTACGGAATTTTAGGGCTATAACACAAGAGCCTCTTTATTAGTTTCTCATTCTTTTGAGAATACCTTGTTGGGTCTATATCATATCATACTTTAGTAGCATCAGTAGCATTAGTACTTACTCCAAATCATATAGCACATTCCTTGCTCTTTCCTTTGTCTTGTCGACTTCAAGTTTTAGATATACAAACAATGATGGAATTTTGATTTTTTTTGCCACATTTATGATTTCCCTCAGCGAAGAGTAACATTCTTGAGTAACATTTTTTGTTCTTCAATACTCATAAGGTCATCACCAGGAACAACCTTAAGTCTTCATTGAATCCTCCTTCCTTTCTTCTATTTGTATTTTCTATTGAGGACGAGATTCAATAGATCATCAAAATAGCATTGGAAAACTTTTGAGATCATCATCACTCAATTCTTCTGGTTGGTCAACTATTGAAGATTCATCATCATCATCACTATTTTGTGTAACAAAAACTTCTTCATCTTCTTCTTTATAATTTTATTTTTCCATTTTTCTTTCATTCGCTAGTGGACTATTGATTTGCAGGACATCGTCAAGAACTACAATTGTGTCATATTCTTCCTTAGGAACTCTCCTTTATTGAGCTTGATTCACTTTATATGCAAAACTTTGATTTTTATATTTTTTATTAGAAGCTTGACCCACCATTCTCCTATTATTAACTTCATCAATTTCAGGTACAATATATTCATCATCTTTCTCGCTTTGTACTTCAGATTTTGTTTTTCATATCTTCTTATTCTGTTTGTTAGGATTTCCTATCTTCAATGATTACATTGGTAATCTACATTCACTAGATTTATGGCTATAGTTGTTGCACCTTTGGCATTCAACATTGAGATTTTGTAAAGGAGAGAAAGAGTTGTAGTTTCTTTTCTCTGTATTAAACTTCTTTCTTCTTTGGACATTCTTTGGATTGTAATTTCCATAGGATTTACAATATATTGCTTTGTGTCCAAAATTATTTCAAGAATAAGAATTTCCAAGGAAGATATGTTGATATCTGTTAGAGGGATTTCTTATGGTGATTGTACTCTTCTTGTAATCTCTTTCTTTAGCAAGGGGTGTTGAATTATTTTTATTTGGGATGATCTCCAATTCCATCATCCTTGCCTTATTATATTCTCTTCTTAAGGAGATCTTAAGAGCATCTACATAACTGATTGGTCTTTTGACAGATCCTTGTGATGTAGAAGATGATTCTTGGGTGTATCCCAAACCAGTCTTGTTGTTTGGTGACCTCTGACTACTGAGAATTTCATCCAAGATTTTTGAATTGTTTTCAAATTTTGATCCCTTGTTTTCTTTCTCGAATTCACCTTTTAGCATCTCAATCTCATCTTCTAGCTTCTCAAATACTTGTTCTCTATCATTGAGCTGATTTATATTGACTTCTTCAATTATTTTAGCTTCTAGGAGTTGAGACTTCAAATCACTGATTATCTTCTTTGATTCTTTGATGGTTCTTGATGCATCTACTTTTGTTGATTGATGTGCTTCTTCAAACTCATGAAGTTGAGCCCTTAGTAGATTTTTGTTCTTTTTATACTTTCTTAGTTCCTCCAAAGCATTGATCAACTCTGCTTCTATGTCTACTTCTCCTTCAAATTCAGATTTTTCTTCATCATATACAACATTATATTGAGTTTTCATTCCCATAAATAAAAGCTTTGAATCTTCATCTTCACTTTATTTAGAAGAGTTGTTTTCCTCTTTGGTGTAAAGATTCTTCTTCTATTTGTAGTATTTATTTTTTTTCTTTTTCTTACCCTTCTTATGTTCTTTATGATTATGAATTTCCTCATCATCATTATCTGCCTACTTGGGATATGGACATTTATTAGCAAAGTGTCCAACTTTTCCACATTTGAATCATATCAGAGGAAACTTTCTCTTTCATTTACTAGTCCCTTTCTTGAGTTTCTTCATAAAGTTAGATACTTTTTCATCGGATATCTCTGATAAATATTCATTAGGTACCTGCTCCTTCTTCTTCCTTGATTTTAATTCCTTGAAGACAATTTCTCCTTTTGCTAGTTTTTCTTGTCCTGTTCTCATCTCATATGCTATAAGGAGCCCATGTAGTTCATCTACTGCGAGCTTATCAAGATTTGTTCTATCTTCAAGGGTAGAAATTTTGGCATCACACCTCATAGGTATTGATCTCAAGATCTTTTTGAAAATGAGTTTGTCTTTGAGTTATTCCCCTAATGCTCCGATTGAATTGACAATTTCATCAACTTTTTGAAAATATTCAACCATGTCTTCTTCCTCCTTCATTTTCAAGTTTTCAAACTGAGTTTTATAGGTTTGTAGTTTGGCTTCCTTGACTTTGTTGTCTCCTTCATATATGACCTTCAGTTTGTCCCAAGTCTCTTTTGCTGACTTACAATGCATTACCTTTACAAATATAGGATTGGTTAATCCTCCTAGAATAGAATTCACTGCTCTTGAATTGTCATTACATAACTTCTTTGCAGTGGTATCAATAGGTGGGGTAGATGGTGCAATATAACCACTTTCAACAGATTGCCAAACATCACATCAAAGGTCCATGAGATAAATTTTCATTCTCACACTCCAGAATGCATAATCATTCCCTTTGATCAGAGGTGCTTTGTTGGAAGACATTCCCTCTTGCTGATCCATTGATTCAGAATCTACCTTCCAGTTGTTAGTCTGTGCATAAGACACCCACTCTGATACCAATTGTTGGAAACTTGGTCAATACTAAGAGGGGGGTGAATCAATATTGGTTAATTATTTAAACTTTTAATAATTTTAACTTATTAAAAACAATTGATCAACAACAATAAACTTGAATATAAAATCAATACAATAATATTTGGGAGACACCAATCTCCTTGTTCAGGGATTCAACCCTAGGAAGCACCAACTCCCTTGTTTTAGGGGACCAACCCTAGGAAGAACCAACTCCTTTATTTAGGGAACCAACTCCGTTGTTTAGAGCACCAACCCTAGGAAGCACCAACTTCCTATCTTCAAACTTTAATCAGTAAAGGATATTAGTCCTTCCTTGCTCCACCCTTCCACCCTCATTACATAAGTATCTTGTCTTTCCTCCTTGGAATCTATTATGCCTTTAGATATTATATGTAAAACCCACAGATACACTTTCCTTTCACCTTGTTTTTCTGCTTATGTACTTTCCAAAAGGTATAAGGTTGAACCATTATGTCCTTTAGTAATGAAACATTGCACCCCTTCATTTAATTAACACAAATGGCGATTTCATTAATTGATTTTCGCACACAAAATTAGACATTTATTTAGTACAAAAATGATGGAGTGATGGAAATGAATTTTACAATTCTACGACATGGGTTTTGTGAAGAACATGCCCAATTAGCCGACATAGAGGAATTTTCCCAAGAACATGTGCGAGGTGGCCAATACAGGTGGTTCTTTGAAAGCAACTTACCTAGATTTTCCTTTCATTGTCGGATGTCAGATTGACTTCAATGCATTTTTCCTTTTCATGAATGTCTAAATCGACCTCCACATATATTTTTTTTTGGTGACTATTTAAACTCAACTTGTAAACATTTTACTTGATGGTGGATATTAAAATCAGTTCCCTCTCAACTACTAGTCACTAAAGATTCGACTTGATCTTCACCCTTTGTTGTATTTGCTTCCTCATTCAACCAAAAAATATCTTTTTGGTTGACTCAACTAGGAGAACTTTTGACTTGAGTATTTCGATCATGGTCCACCCAACTTGCTTCAGCCTTGAACCGACTTGTATTTCCCAATTTAAGTTTTCTTCGACTTCGACCTTTAGGTTACTTCATTCTTGGAAAAAACTAACTAAGAAGAAAACCAACTTGAGAGATTCAACTTTGGTTGTCCTGACTTGATTTGGATGACTTGAATTTCTTGACTCCATCTTCGATCTTCAACTTCTTTGTTTTTGACTTCTTCTACTTATCCAACTTCGACCTTCAACTTCTTCGACCTCTTTGATTTCGACCTTCAACTTTTTCAACTTCTTCAACTTCTTACTGAGATGCTTATACCAGACTTCTTAACTCTATGACTATATTGATTCCCATACTAATCTTATTTCACATCAATGACAACACTATAACACCATGTCCAACATTCTTATTTGTGATTTGTATGCATCCATATTGGATTCTCCATTTACCCTTTTTATCTGGACAATTTCTTCACAATTTCTTTTTGTTCATGGATGTTAATGACACAATCCACCATAAACCATATTTCCATTAGGGTGATTTCATCAACCTCATACAATATAGTATGATTTCATCAAGCTCATATAATATATTAGTCAATATTATCTATCTACTAATATTCAAGTCAACTTCATAACATTATGTCCAATATTGACAATGCTTGACATTCAAGTCATATTCATAACATTATGTCCAATATTTACAATGCTTCTCAAACCAATCAATCAATTATACTTCACCTATCTATCAAGGTTGACATCAATGACAACCAAATTGTCAACACATGGTTTATGGATGTTGGTACATGGTTTGAGGGTTACATGTTGGTGATGTTATGGTGCATATATCTGGTATCTTGTTGAGACATTGACACATGCTTGAGGTACATTGTATGTGCATGGTGGTACATGTATGAGGTACATTTATTGGTGACATTGATGCATGGTTGAGGCACATCTTAATGAGGTTATGAAACATATTTGAGGTACATTCATTGGATGTTGTGATACATTCTTGAGGCATGTCTTGGTTATGTTGGTACATGTTGATGTGCACCTTGGTGATGTTATGGTACATTGATTAGAAGCATATCTTGGCTATATTGGTATCTCAGTATATTGGCTATCTTAGTATTTTTCATGGTGATGTTATCACATGCTTGAGGCACTTCATTGATCATATCTTATTGTATATGGTGTATGGCATGATTGAGACATATCATGAGTGATATGGTACTTGGTTGAGGCACATCTTTCAGTACATAGTTGATGCTTGGTACATGGTGCATGGTTTTGGGTATACGATTGAGGCATATGGTTGATAATTGATGTTATGGTACCTGCACTTGGCATATCTTATGGTACATGATTGGTGATATCGAGATACATCTTGGTGATGTTATGGTTCATGAGTTGATGATGATATGGTGCATTTCTAGTGGAACTTCTTGGTGATATTGGTACATGGTATGGTACATGTTTATGTACATGGGTGATGTAAATGGTATGGTATAGGTTTATGTGCATGGTTGATGCATGGTTGATACAGGTTTTGGTACATGATTGATGTACATGGTATGATATAGGTTTTGGTACATGGTTGATTGATCCAAAAAGGATCCATAGAAGACTAAGGAAAACTCAGAACTTGCAGAAGCAACTCGAGAAGCTCAGAATGGCCTCAACAGAGAGAGAAAGGGAAAAATTAAAAGTTCTCAAAACTTAATGAAAATTACATCATTACAAAGAGCGTGTCACATGATTTCCAAAGGTGCAAATGGCTCGTAAAATGGTGTTATGGATCGAAATATATTCACAGTCAAAGTTTGGTCAACCTAGCCTAGTCAGCAGAGGGATGAGTCAGCATTTGTACTGCTAACGTCAGCATCAGTAAGGATGACGTAAGCATCCGTATAACATACGTGGAACACGCAAGAGGTGAAATGTGTCATGATGACATCAACATGACCTCAACATGGTGACGTGACAACACCAGAGGATTCCACATGTCACCCATTTTTGGCATTTTCAGGTCATTCCGTGGACCAGTAAAAATGCACCATGTGGCAGTCCATACAACCACATAGCAGACCATACGATGAAGTGTAAGGTCGTATGTTAATGTGGAAGGTGATTTTATAGTCAGTTGATGTGGCCCAATGGTTGGTTGCCACGTGGCCCAGTCATGGACTGCCATACGGAAGTGGGAAAATGCCCAATGACAACCCGAAAACAAAATTCCCAAAAAATAAAAATAGCGGCGGGTCTGCCAAATCTGGCACCCAAAAGAACTATCACAACCACTGCTAAAGTTGGCAGATTCCCCATTTATTAATATATATATGTTACAATGAATAGTCCAAAAGGGGAGGCCTGCAGGCTTGGCCCCATGACATACCCCTCTATCAATGCCTTAATACATGCTCCACCAACCAATAGGCCAACGACCTCCATCATTTACAAAGCTCACAATTTTTATTTAAAAATTGACATACACCCAATGTTGGGGGAAAGGCGCGTGAGAGTACGACCGACATGCTTTACAAGGAAAATTTCTAAGCATTTATTGGAGGTTGCAGGGCACATCAACCGATACAGAGTTTCCCTTGGGCCTGGGAGTGCAAAAATCGGATTGAGGCCTGGAGACAACCTTTTTTGGGTAATTCGACGCCACAAATTCAGTGGTGGTGTATTTTTTTTTATCTGAGCAAAACTTCTGCAACTTGATTCCAGAATGAGGTATAGTTATGTATTTTACCAAATTCTATTGTTGAGTTAATAAAAAGGCCTACCCATTTGAGAGCAGGACCTGGAGACGTAGTACACCAGGGACAAACTCCATTATCATTTTGTTTTGTTCAGATTTGATTCTTATGTATCTTCATTATTGATATTTTCCTTATTTAATGGTGTACTTTAATTTATGCTCATTTAATGCAATTCTTTATAAGTCACTTCGATGAAAAGATCCCAGATCATGTTGGTATCCAAGCAATCATCTTTGACTTGAATTGTTGAGTGTGAATGATTACTAGGGCCAAGCATAAGCAGGGTGAAGGAAATCCTAAGACTTTCAATATTGTAGTTGGTCATGCATCTCGAAGGAAGAAAATGGCAGAAGAGGACAAGCGTGATAAACAGGAGAAAAAATTCCATATGGTGTTTTATCGCATGTCAGAAATGGTAGAACAAAAATATGGAGACTACGAGAAGAGGATGAAGAAGGAAGGGAAGAAAAAGGAAGCACATGATGATGATGATGCTTCAGTAAATCAAGGGGTTGGAGGAGACCCTCGTCATCCTCCATTTTCACCATCAAGTTCTAGTTCTTCTTCCTCTGATCATTCTCATCATTCTCATCATTCTAGCTATAAAGCCTCTTTTAAGAAACCATTATTAAAGCTTGATGTACAATTTGTTTTACCTATGTTTAATGGAGATGCTAATCCTGAAAAGCTAGATAATTGGGTCTGATAGGTTGAGGTATATTGTCGTGTTCAACATATTGATGAAGAGGAAGTTAAAGTGAAACTGACTTCTCTTTGGTTGGAAGGCACCGCTCTCGTATGGTGGGAGAGAAAACTTTAGGACATAAGTAAGTGTGGTAATATTCTTTCCTCGTGGTCGGAATTTAAATCAGTGATAAGGAAACAATTTTATCCATTGGGTTATTTACATAAAGCAATGATGGAATGTAAAACTTTAAGACAATGTAAAGGTCAAACTGTACAAAGTTTCATAGAAGAATTTAGGAAGAAATCTCTTGCATTAAACATTCCTTTGAATTCTTATGAAACTTTAATGAAGTATATTTGCGCACTTCACAGTTATATTCGTCATACTTTGCTATTGTTTAACCCCACCAGTCTTGACGAAGTTTGTGTTCAAGCCAATCACCCTAAGAATAGGGGAAAGCATGTTCAAGAAGATCCCACAAAGAAACCTTCCAATCTCCCACATAAGCCATTTAGGAAGTTTAAAAGGAAGGACAAGAAGATCGCCACAGTGACGAGAGAAGGAGGAAATCCATCTTGTACTCATTGCAAGAAAAGTGGTCATGATGATGAACATTGTTGGAAACTACATCTAGAGAAGAGACCAAAACAGTTCGGTGGAAAGAGGAAGAAAAAATCCGTTGCTACAATGCAACAAGATCTTGGTTCCGATTCAGGAGACGGAGGAAAGATCACAACGGTTGGAGTACAAGGTAAAGATTCCCTTCATGCTAGTTCAAATTCCAATAATGAATCTCATGATGATGAATGAAAGAGGAATGAATTATTTCATATAAGGGTTGTATCTAAACATGCTAAGATAGATACATTGTTTGATCCGGGTTCCCAAGTAAACTTGATATCTGAAGCACTTGTCAAAAAGATGGGTCTTGAAATGAAACCACATCCAAAGCCTTATCCTCTTGGTTGGGTATGTGATAAAGAAAAACTTGATGTCACCAAACAATGTAGGGTCAGATTTGTTATTGCTTCAAAGTTGATTGATGAAGTGGACTTGGATGTTGTATCACTTGATATATGTGGCATAGTGTTGGGGAGTCCTTATCTTTATGATAGAAAAGAAATCTTCTTTTGTCATGAGAAAAAATACCACCTTACTAAGGGGGGAGTGGAATATATTGTTAGAGCTCACAACATGAGGGTAAACACAAAACTTGTTAGTGCAGGACAAATGAAGAGACTCATAAACACTAATAAGAGATATGTACTCATGGTCGTAAGGGAGAAATATGTCGGAACATCTGACGCTTTCCAAGGATGTGATCCTTCTCATAAGAGAGAATTAATTGATATTGTTTCTAAGTATGATGATATTTTCCAGGAACCAGATGGATTATCTCCCAAGAGGGAAATCCAACATGAAATACATCTTCAACAAGATTCTCCTCTTCCTAATGTGGGCATGTACATGATGTCAGTTGTGGAGATGAAAAAGATCAAGAAGAAGGTACATGGCTTATTGGATCAAGGGATCATCAGGCTCAACTCATCTACTTGTGGTTCTCTGATCGTGATGGTGCCAAAGAAAGATGACACATGGAAAATGTGTGCCGATTATCGGGCCTTATGTAAAATCACGGTAAAAAATTGATACCCTCTTCTTCGAATAGATGATTTACTTGATCAGTTAAATAATGTTGTTTATTTCACTAAGTTGGATTTGCGCAGTGGATACCATTAGATTAGGGTTGCAGAACATGATGCATGGAATACTGCCTTTAAAACCAAATAGGGATTGTTTGAGTGGTTAGTTATGTTGTTTGGGCTTTATAATGCTCCGACAAATTTCATGTGTGTGATGAATGATGTATTTAGGCCTTTTCTAGATGATTGTGTGATTGTATATTTAGAGGAAATTCTTATTTTTAGTGGGATTTGGGATGAACATGTGAGGCATGTAAATCAAGTATTGGATACTTTGCAAAGGGAAAAGTTGTATGTAAAATTGTCCAAATGTGAATTTGGTAAGACTGCACTTGTGTACTTAGGTCATATTGTAGGAAGAGGACAATTGAAAATTGATCCTTCCAAGATTGATGTAATTGTAAATTGGCCTGAGCCCAAAAATGTAATCGAGATATAGAGCCTCTTAGGTGCAGTCCATTATTGGAGGAGGTTCATTTCAAACTTATCCTTTATAGCATCTCCTTTGCATGCCTTAACCAGCGTGAAGAACACTTTTCAGTGGGGAGGAAAGCAACAAAATTATTTCAACACTTTGAAGGAAAAGATCAATACCACACCAGTATTAGCACTGACAAATATTCAACAACCCTTTGAGATTGAGATGGATGCCAACAGATACGCCATGGGTGCAATATTGATGCAATATCGTAAGCCTATCTATTACCACTCTAAAACTTTTAAACAAACTATTGCTAACTATCCTACATATGATAAATAGTTGTATGCATTAGTTCAAAGCGTAAAAAAATGGAAACACTACTTGTTAGGGAAGGAAACAATCATACATACAGATCACCAACCCTTACAGTATCTCCAAGCACAAACCAAACTGCAACAATCTTGACACTATATATGGATGGGTTTCCTACAACAATTTCATTTAGTAATCAAGTACAAAAGGGTACAAGTAACAAGGTAGTTGATATGCTTTCTAGACCTCCTATTGCTACTTCTATTATTTTGAAGAATACTTCTTTATCTCATGATAACTATGTTGGAAAATATTCCATTGATGAAGATTTTAAAGAAGTATATGAGAAGCTAACCCATGGTGCACAGGTAGATAACTATTGTTTGCAGGGAAAACTACTCTACCATCTTAGAAAGTTATGTATTCCTACACGTGAACGAGTCCATGTAATATGAGAAGCTCACACTTCTCTTGTGTCTGGGAATTTTGGGGTAGGAAAAACTATGGCTCATTTACAGAGGTTTTGTTATTGGTCTCAAATAAAAGCAATTGTAACTAAATATGTAAAGGGATGTGTGATGTGTTCTACTTGTAAGCCCACTAATAGAAAATTGGGGCTATACTCACCACTACATGTTCCATCCCATCCATGGGAAAGTATTTCCATGGATTTTGTAGGGAGTTTACAAATGTCTAAAGGGGGTCATGACTATTTGTATGTTGTAGTGGATAGGTTCAACAAGATGTGTATATTAATGCCGTGTAAAAAGAATATCACTGCTAAGGAGAGTGCTAATCTCTTCTTTCAGTATGCTTGGGTTCACTTTGTGTTACCCACATCCATTATCTCGGATCAAGATACTCGATTCCTTGGGGATTTTTGGACAAGATTGTGGAGAATGATGGACACCAAATTGAAGAGGATCATTTCTTTCCATCCACATACCAATGGATAGACAAAGGTTGTAAAACTGACAGTGGTACTTTTTCTTCAAGGCTACTGCAACAAGCATCCCAAGTTATGGGATGAACAAATACCCTATGTACAACATGCTTACAACCGAGCCTTACATTCCTCCACTCAACGTTCTCCTTTTGAGACATGTTTTTGGTACCTACCTAAAGTTCCTTTGGATTTGATGTATGGGAGAGATGTCGATTCAAATGAATAAAGAAATGAAGAATACTCCCACAAGTTCATTCAGAGGATCCAACAGGTGGCCAGGGAACAGTTGGAGAAAAGTCAAGCACAATATAAATCTTGACATGAAAAACAAAGGGTTGATCATCAGTTCTAGGTTGGAGACCAGGTATGGCTTCACATCAACAAGGAGAGATTGAAGGGTGAAGGTAATAAAATCAAGCCCATTCATTATGGACCCTTCACTATTTTGGAGAAAAGTGGTAGCAATGATTTTCATCTGGATCTTCCACCTTATATGCAGATTTACTCAGTTGTAAATGTAGAGAACTTGAAACTTTTTGAGCCTCACATGATCATGGATCAGGATGAGGAAGTTTCAATAACTTTAGTTGATGATTTTTCTCCTGACTACTTGGATGAGTTAAAGTAATATATCATCCTAGACAGAAGGATGAGGACTTCATGCAAGGGTGATGTTGATTATCTTCGAGTAGGCTTAAAGGGCACACATCCAAGCAAGGAAAAATGGATTGAGAAGGACAAGGTGAGGGAAATATTCCCTCACTTATCTGTTGATCAATGAAATATTTTGGTGGTCCAAAAATCTCTCAGTGGGAAGGAGTGATCCAGAGAAGACTAAGGACAACTCAGAACTCCCAGAAGCAACTAAGGAAGCTCAGAATGGCCTCAACAGATAGAGAAAGGGAAACAATTCAAAGTTCTCAAAACTTAGTGAAAATGACATCATCGTGAAGAGTGCATCACAATATTTCCAATGATGCAAACGACTCATCAAACAGAGTTACGGATCGAAAGATATTCATGGTCAAAGTTTGGTCAATCTAGCCCAGTCAACAGGGGGATGAGTCAACATCCATACTGCTGACGTTAGCATCAGTACATATGACATCAACATCCATACAACATACGTGTCACATGAAAGAGGTGACATGTGTCATGCCGATGTTAGCATTGTGATGTGGCTGTTGGCATAGGGGAAGACTCAGGGTTCAACACTACAACATCACACCAAAAAAACCCTAACTATCGACCCTTTCAGAAACATCTGCGAAGCAGATGAAGTTTCACCCGAGGTAGAGGCAAGGGTGGTTGCAAGACTCAAATGTCTGCAGCCTTAGCTGGGACACAGATCTGTGATTGTAACACCTTAACATAACACTTAGTTATTATAGTTCGTTAATATTCAGCCTTAGTTCACAATGTAGCTAAACCCTGACAATAGATCAACACAAAATTCAAACGGATCTAACTGATTAACTAGGTACTTCTCCCAGTTCATCTGTAGGCCTTCCATGCATTTCCCTATGAGGTCAACGACAAACCTTGTGACCTGTGTGGGTTTGTTCTTCCTTACTAGCTTTCCTGCAATTAATTGGCATGCTAGGTGCATTGCGCCATTCGATATGGAAGCTACCTTATAGCCTCGTGTCCCCTTATAAACATCGTCAAAGGTATCCTTGATATTCTGTGCTAATGCGCGATCTGTGGCTTTCCTTGGATATAAGTCTTGCAGGTCGGGTCCTTGCATACTTAATCTGGTGATCCTATGGATCAACGTCGGATCGATTGTGATACATCGGTCTAGCTATAAGTATCCACCATGGTAACATGAGAGGAGGAGCTTAACACATGCGTTAACCTCCTGGTGCCTTCCAAAGTGTGGGATTTTCATAACATTCAATAGGGTGGACTGTGTAAGGTTCATTGTCCACGGTTGGGGGATTATTTTCGAGTTCTTCCCCCTTCATCCTGCTCAAGTATTTATATAGAGTGAGCATACTATGGTTCTTGCAGTCTCCTAGGTTGAAGTCATTGATCTTCAATGTTGTGATCTTGTCCTGTTGTGCTCTAACTGCGCGTATCCCCTTCGGGAGGTACACAGTAACCATGGTGTAATCAAAATCTCTCGGCACACTATCACGACTCACCACGCCGGCCAGAGGCAGGATGTAGTCAGGTAAGATGGTCAGGATTAGCTTCACATTTTCTAGGTCATCTTTGTGCTTGCTTCTCTTTTTTGTGACGACTTGGGATGGCCTGGATCCGCAAGTGGTCAACGGATAGGCTTGCACTCCTCTCGTCGATGGCGCTTGTACACCCACATACATTACCCTTTCAGAAATTACTTTTTCAGTCATGAGGTCGATGAGTACCTCCTTCACAGACTCTTTGACTGTGCTAAGTTCTTCGGACATACACGCTTGTGGTTGAATATATCGGGTTTGAAGAGTAACTACTCAATGCAACAGGATGGATGGGGATAACTCAATGATCACTGTGCGAAATCAAATAATCCGCGATCTTAGATAATCACGGTTGGAAAAAAAATTCTTAGTGCAAGGCTCGATGGAATAAGTAGATAACTAGGCAATAGATCTCTCCAATGGGCAAGAAGTCTTCATTAATTCAGTTATGTCCGTTACAACACGGTCCCAACGGTCTGATGGTGATATTTCTGACCATAAATGTCGTTCTACCCATTCGAGGCATCAGTGTAATGGTTATACTGTTTCCAATGGATATATTACTTCGCCATGGTGAAGTGCCATGTGGCGTTGTTCTGCTATCCCGACGAAGTTCCAGTTTTGCAAATTTTCCTTCTGCGAAGTTCCCTCTGGAACCTTTTGTAACCTTTCGATCTTTGATCTCTTCTTACTTAGTTTTCTAGCCTTCTTTCCAATGAGCTTTGTCTCGGTATTCCTCTTTCCATTCTAATTCTTATCTCCTCTTGGCATAGTAACTTCGCGTTGTGAAGATTCTTTCCTAGGATTCAAAGGAAATACTTCTTCTTTATCTTGGGTAGGTGCTTCAGTATTCTGTGAGTCTTCTTGTGTTCTTTCAACTTCGACATCCAAGTTTCTGGTTCTAAATAGCTTCGATCTGTTCTCCTGTTCTTCAATCAAGTGTGTGATCCTCCTAGTCATGAAATCTTTTAATTCTTGTTTCTTCTGCTCTAATACTTCATTTTCTTTTCTTCTGGCCTGATCCCTTTCAATCCAAGGTTTTCCTAGTAATATAGAAAATGGGGTGTTGTTCTCAATAAATTTAACAACCTCAAACTCTTCTTATGTCGAAGTTCCATGAGCACTCATAGATATCTGGGTAAGCTTTCCACGTAGGTTTATCGACTTTCCTCTAAATAATCCTATTCCTCCCAATGAAGGAATCATAGAAGGATTTCCTAAAGTTTCCCAAGTTATTTCTGTCATAATATTCACCTGCTTTTCCTCATCCAAACCACAGTCAATGTTGAAGTTTCGCATTCTTGTTTCTATGCATTCCTTTTCTTTGAAGATCTATGATAAGTTGAAATTTCGGTGGTCATTCAGGGTTTCTTTAATTTGCAATAGTACAATCTCTGATTCTTTCTGGGGCTCTACCATGGTCTCGGTTTCTTGACCTTCCTCAGGGTTTTATTTTCTCATATTCATTCTTTCAACCTTAGTAATCATTCTAGGGAAATCCAGAACTTCATGATCCATAGTTTTACAACAAAGACAAGTAGGTCTTCTACCAGGGAAATCCTTAGCAAGATGTCCTGGTCTTCTGCAAATGTAACAAAGAGTCAATCCTCTCTTTCTCTTAAATGATCCCCAACCCTTTTTGTACTGTGCACTAGGATCAAGGTAGCTAACCTACAAAAAAATCTTTCTAGGATCATGCATCCATTTGTTAGTCCAAACATTCTTTCTATGCATAGGAATAACATATCTTTAATTATTTCTATCATATCTACTCATATCAAACCTTCTTTCATCTAGTTGTGCCCTAGTTTCCAGGCTAGGACAAAATTTATCAAACATATCTAGATCCATATTTTTGAAACAAAAATTTCTACTTATCTTACTTTTAGCAGAGCACACAGCTTCTAGATCTAATTTTTTTTTACTATTCTTACCTTTCTCATGGCAGAAGGCTTCAAGATATTACCTCTTTTCTTCAGATCATACTTCTCTTCTTAGCATAGAGCTTCACAATCCAAGTAGAGTACTGCGCACCAGGGAAACAGATCTACGCACAAAGATTTCACAGTTTTGAGTCAGATCTTCGCACAAAGCTTCTTCTTCCTCAGTTCCCAGCAATCACAGTTTTAGGTCTCGACAACATAACCATTTGTTGGCATAGGGAAAGACCCAGGGTTCAACGCTACAACAACGCACCAACAAAACCCTAACTACTGGCCCTTTTGGCAACACTTGCGAAGCTGATTGTTGGCCCTTAACCAAGTTTTAAGGAACACTTGGTGATATTTGACCATTTTTGGAGATCGACACCCTGTCAAAGATGGAGCGCCGGGCGAAGCAGAGATCACGGGATATCGACCCACTTTTGGGGCCCTTTTAGGGTTTTGGGTTAATGTAATGGGAAAGGGATGTCGACCCATGGGTTTACCCATGGTTTAGGCCTATGATGTAAAGTATAAATAAGTAGCTAGGCAATGTAAGAAGTGTCGATGGCTTAGTGCTAGTAATTAGATTTGTGTGATCGAATGTAAATGATCTGTGCATGATTGTAAGAGGCTTGCATACCTGAGTGCAAGTGTTGTAAGTGCTGAGTGCATGGATTGTAAGAAGGATCTGTGCTAGATCTACACGGGGAAGGATGATCTGGCGAGGTGCGCACAGATCTCCTATCGTATGCAGGGTACAAGTTGATCTCTGTGTTATAATCAGATCGACCAAAGATAATAAAGAAGAAGAAGACTGTGGACGTAGCCCCAGGGTGGGGGTGAACCACGTAAACCTGTGTGTCGTGCTTTGTGCTATTGCTTCCTTTTGTTTTCATTATCTTGCTAAGTGCTATGCAATGATTAGATAGATTTGCTTATGGTTTGTGATTCACTAGATGTATATGAATAGTATATCTGATGTGTATGAGGATGCTTAGTGATGATCTATAGGATCTAATATGTTTTGTTGTAGCTAAGCATTGAAATATATTATATTTGAGTAAATACTACGACATTCTGTCTTATCTGCAAAGTACAATAAGGGTGAATAGTGATGAATGAACAGTGCTAAGTGCTCTGTAAAGGATATAATCACAGATCTTTGTCCCAGCTAAGGTTGCAGACACCTGAGTCTTGCAACCACCCCTGCCTCTACCTCGGGTGAGAATTCATCTGCTTCGCAGGTGTTGCCGAAAGGACCGGTAGTTAGGGTTTTGTTGGTGCTCTCTTGAGCGTTGAACCCTGGGTTTTCCCCTGTGCCAACAAATGATTCCGTTGCCAGGACCTGAAACTGTGATTGTTGGGAACTGAGGAAGAAGAAATTTTGTGCAAAAGAAAGCTCTATGCGAAGATCTGTTTCCCTAGTGCGCATATTTTTACTCAACCTGTGAAGCTTTGTGCCAGGAATAAGGTCAAAACTGGAGAAAGGAAGATCAGATCCAAATAAAAGAAGCGAGATCTGAATGCTCTGTGCTCTAAGAAAAGTAAAAGTGGAAATTTCTGAAAGAAAGAAGTCAGATCTGCAGAAAAGAGGTAAGATCTGTAAGCTCCGTGCTCTAATAAAGGTAAGAATAGTCAAAAGTTTTTAGATATGAAAGATTTGTGCTCTATAGAAGTAAGATAAGTGAATTTTTTTGTTTCTAAAGCATGGATCTAGGTATGTTTGATAGATTCTGTCCTAGCTTCAAAACTAGGGCATTAATAGATGAAAGAAAGTTTGATATGAATAGATTTGATAATTATAATGATAGATATGTCATACCTATGCATAGAAAGAATGTCTGGACTAACAAGTGGATGCAGGATCCTAGAAAGAGTTTTGTGTAGGTTAGCTACCATGATCCTGGTGCACAGTACATAAGAAGTTGGGGAACATTTAAATAAAAGAGAGGGTTAACCCTCTGTCACAGTTGTAGAAGACCGAGACATCTTGCTAAGGAATGCCCTGGTGGAAGACCTAGTTGTCTCTGTTGCAAAGCTTTGAACCATGAAGTGTTGGATTGCCCTAGAATGATTGCTAAGCTTGAAAGAATGAATCTGAATGAAGAAAACCCTAAGGCAGATCCAAAAATAGTAGAAACTCAGAAGGAATCAGAAAAGATATTGCTACGGATGAAAGACACCTTGAATGACCACTGACATGTTAGGCTATCAGAGATCTTCAAAGAAAAGGAGCAAGTCGAAGAAAGAATAGGGGACTTCGACATTGACTGTATTCTTGATGAAGAAACACAAGTGAACATTATGCCAAAAAGAACTTGGGAAGCTATAGGAAAGCCTGCCATGATCCCTTCCCTAGGAGGAACACGTTTATTCAGAGGAAAGCTAGTAAACCTATGTGGAAGGCTCGCCCGGATACCTATGATTGTCAATGGAACTTCGACAGAGGAAGACTTTGAGATTATTAAATTTGTTGAAGATAGCGCCCCGATTACCATGCTCATAGGAAAACCTTGGATTGATAGAGAACAAGCCAAATGAAAAGAGGAAGAAGCAGTTTTGAAACAGAAGAAGCAAGAGTTAAAAGACTTTATGACTAGAAGGATCGCGCACTTGATTGAAGAACAGAAGAGCAGATCATAGATATTTAATACTAGAAACTCCGATGTCGAGGCTAAGAGAACACTAGAGGATCTATAGAAGATTGAGTTACCTATTTTTTATACAGAAGAAGTATTATCCAGGAACCCTAGGAAAGACTTTCAACATCGCGAAGTAACTAAGACCACTGAAGATAAGCATCATAATGGTAAAAGCATTACTAAGACGAAGCTCACTGGGAAGAAGGCTAGAAAGTGAAGAAAGAAAAGGGCTAATAATGTAAGGTTCTAGAGGATACTTCGAAGACAGAAAATTGCAGAATTGGAACTTCGCCAAGATATCAGAACAATGACATAGAGTACTTCGCCATGACGAAGAAATATAGCCGTTAGGGATGATATATCCGTTCGACTTCCTCTCCGAACGGGCAGAAAAAACAATAAAGGTTCTTCATCCAATCGTTGAAATGTGCCATAACGGGTTGAACAGGAGTTAATGAAGGATCATAACTGTTTCCAGCAAACCGTTACTAAGTTTCCCTACTTAGTCCACTGCGCCACGCACCGAGAATAATTTTTTCACTCTAGTCCAGCAAAGAAGTTTCTATGGAACCCTTGACAATTGAAACAATAGGAACAACTGATGAGCCCACCTAATTATGCCAGATCGCCGAGAAAGTCGAATCTCGCCTTCGACGAGCTCAAGAAGACACAACGCAAGCCACCCAGGCTTTGGCACAGGTACAGAGCGCACTTATAGTACAACAGAGGAAGGCAAAACAGGAGAAGCTTTCCTTACAAGTGAAGTGGGAGGAGGAAAAAGCACAATTATAGCAGAGCAAGGACCAATTGTTAGCAAAGCAACTTGAAGTATAGGAAAGAGTTCATAGAGAACTTCGCTCTGTGACGGTCATTGAAGTGAAAATTGAAGAACGTGTCCCACAACAGGTGGCACAACTTGAAGAAGTAATCTAGCAACTTCAACAATGCATTGTAGATCTGGAACTTCGTACTGTGCCTGAGACTCCATAAGAAGTAAGAGACCTAAGGGAGGCAACTTCACGTAGCCTAGTTGACAGATTAAAAACCTTGGATTTGGAATGTAAGCAGATGAGCGCTAGAAGCGCCCAGACTTATGAGAACCTCACAGAAAACCCAAAATTATAGATATTAGAAGCACAGCTCCAAGAAGAAAAGCAGCATGCAGATATGCTACAGGCACAACTGAAGGCCTTGACCCTAGTCGAGAGAATGAAGCAATTTCTAGAACAACGCACCGCCCAAAAATAGGTACACATGATGCAAAGTAAAGTGATGGAAGTCTCTCAACGACTTCAAACCCTCCAAGAGAAAGCATGCCACCTATTCACTGAAGTTAAGAGCCAGGAATCCGTGCTTGAACAAGTTGTCATCACCGCAGAACAATGCATGGAAGGACCAGTAAACGACACAGTGATCCAGGAGTTCACTGAGCAAGAGGCTTTCGCACTGCAGCAGGTCGAAGTATCTCAGGCCAAGCTTGAGACATTCGAAGTTGATCTGATCAGACAAGAGTGACTCGGGACGAGTCACAGGTGAGTGTTGAGGGCCTGTTGGCCCTTGACCAAGTTTTGAGGAACACTTTGTCATATTTGACCATTTTTGGACATCGACACCCTGTCAAAGATGGAGCGCCAGGTGAAGCAGAGATCACAGGATCTCGGCCCACTTTTGGGGCCCTTTTAGGGTTTTGGGTTAATGTAATGGGAAAGGGATGTCGGCCCATGGGTTTACCCATGTTTTAGGCCTATGATGTAAAGTATAAATAAGTAGCTAGGCAATGTAAGAAGTGTTGATGCCTTATTGCTAGTAATTAGATCTGTGTGATCGAATGTAAATGCTCTGTGCATGATTGTAAGAGGCTTTCAAACCTAAGTGCAAGTGATATAAGTGTTGAGTACACGGATTGTAAGAAGGCTCTGTGTTATTTCTACACGGGGAAGGAGGATCTGGCGAGGTGCGCACAGATCTCCTGTCCTATGTGGAGTACAAGTTGAGCTCTGTGCTGTAATCAGATTGACTGAAGCTAATAAAGAAGAAGAAGAATTTGTGGACATAGCCCCAGGGTGGGGGTGAACCACGTAAACCTATGTGTCATGCTTTGTGTTGTTGCTTCCTTCTGTTTTTATTATCTTGCTAAGTGCTATGCCATGATTAGATAGATTTTCTTATGGTTTGTGATTCACTAGATGTATATGAATAGTATATCTTGTGTATGAGGATGCTTAGTGCTGATCTACAGGATCTAATATGTTTTGTTGTTGCTAAGCACTGAAATATCTTATATTTGAGTAAGTACTACGATGTTTTGTCTTATCTGTGAAGTACAATAAGGGTGAATAATGATGAATGAACGGTGCTAAGTGCTCTGTAAAGGATATAATCACAGATCTGTGTCCCAGCTAAGGTTGCAGACAACTGAGTCTTGCAACCACCCCTGCCTCTACCTCAGGCGAGACTTCATGTGCTTCACAGGTGTTGCCAAAAGGGCTGGTAGTTAGGGTTTTGTTGGTGTGCTCTTGAGCATTGAACCCTGGGTCTACCCCTGTGCCAACACTGATGAAGTCTCACCCGAGGTAGAGGCAGGGGTGGTTGCAGGACTTATATGTCTGCAACCTTAGCTGGGACACATATGTGTGATTGTATCACCTTAACAGAGCACTTAGTTATTATAGTTCGTTAATATTCAACCTTAGTTCACAACGCAGCTAAACCCTGACAATAGATCAGCGCAGCATTCACACGGATCCAATAGATTCAAGCACTAAGCATACCAATAGAGATTAGATCTAGCATTCATTCATATTATTCAGCACTAAGCTATCATATCAGATTCATCTATCATCTAACATCGCACTAAGAATTGAATCACATGAACAAAAGAACATCCAAAAATAACAAAGCATTCACAACACAGGATATACATGGTTCACCCCCACCCTGGGGCTACATCCACCAACTCGTCGTCCTCTTTATTATCTTCGATCAATATTCTTACATGCACAAAGCCTCAAAATCAACTCTGTAGAGGACAAGAGATCTGCACACCTCGCTAGATCCTCCTTCCTTGAGTTATAGCACAAAGCCTTCCACAGTCTCTTACAATCACTTGTACTTAGCTCTACAAGCCTCACACAGTATGCACAAAGCAATTACCACTTAGCACTTAGCACTTAGCACTTAGCACTTAGCACACTTGCAACTGGCTAGTCACTACTAGTCACTATTCCCTACTTCTTACATCGCCTAGACTTCTATTTATACATTATAAAATAGGCCTTAGCATGGGTAAATCCATGGGCCGACATCCCCATACCCATTACATAAGCCCAAAATGAAAAAAGGCCCTAAACAGGGGCCGAGATCCCGCGATCTTCACTTCTTCTTGTGCTCTGCCTTCAACAGCCTGTCAAAGTCCCAAAATGGTAAAAAATGACCAATGATCTTCAAAACTTAGTCAAGGGCCAACAGTGGCATCACTAGAGGCTACCACATGTCACCCATTTTTGGCATTTTTGGGTCATTCTGTGGACCAGTAAAAATGTGCCACGTGGCAATCCGTACAACTGCATGGTAGTCCATACAACCATGTGGCAGATGATGTGGCAGAATGATGTGGTAGGTCATATGCTGATGTGGAAGGTGATTGTATAGTTGTTTGACGTGGCCCAATGGTTGGCTACCACATGGCCTAGTCATGGGTTTCCATGTGGTAGTGGGAAAATGCCCAATGACAGTTGTTGGTTTTATCATTTCCCTTCTCGGGTTGTCCGAGTTATTGACCCAGGGTTCATGTCATTCAGGGTTCCAACAAAGCCTCTAAAACTATTGGCCCTCCTGGTAAACCAGAAGGAAACATAGGACCCGTAAGGCACTGCGCAGTCTCACCCGAGATAGCTTTAAAATGGGTGGTCGTAAGACTTAGGTGTTTACAACCTAGGACATAGTAGGGAATAGGGGTTTCTTGATTAAGGCCAGATACCGTGAGCTGTAATGGAAACTACTTATTCCTTGGAGTCGCATACACATATCCCACAGTTTAATTTAAGCAAAGTATAAACAGATTCATAACAATGTATTAACTCATTCATCAAGCTTAACCATTAATAGCTAAAAGAAATAAGAGACATGCATACATTCGACATATTACACGAGTATTACCGTGGTTCACCCCCTCCTAGGCTACGTCCACAAAGAATTGGCTCCTGGCTCTTGTATTATGATAGTTCTGTACTTCCGGCACCTCACACTTACAATTCTCCATCAAACTGGGTAAGACCTATGTGGGGTGAAGTAGATCGCACCAGGCTCCACAGCTCATGGTATAATCCTCAGATCTCCTTTTCTCAACAGATTACAAAATCGGTTCATAAAAAAAAATACAATATCATTCATCCGCACAATTATCAAACAACAACAACAACCACAAAATATAACATAACAACTACTTCTAACTGATACTTTTGTATCTATATTTATACATTTCGGGCTCTTCATCATTTTTCAGAATATTACCAAAACCCTAACCCTTCTTACATTAGGTCTTTCTCCCATGTGTGTGTTGTTCTTCCTCCAACCGTCGCTTTCCTTGTGCACGCTTTCTTGCATGCATGAGTGTTGTTATTTTTCCAGTTGTTACTTTAGTTTTCTGCACGCTTTCTTTCCCACGATCGTTCTTCTTTCCCCTTTGGCCTGGTGCCAATAGGCCCCCAAAACTGACATGTGAATCATCCCGACTCACCTAATTTCTCTGTGCTTCCTCGATCTCCTCGATGATCATCTGGAATTGTTCTTGCAACTCTTCCACTTTTGTCAATGCTTGAGCGGTTTTCTCCTTGATGGTGTCGACTGTCTGAGTTGCCACTTCCTCACTCATTAGTCCTGCACATTCTTGTTGAGTCCGTGTTGTCTGTTTTCTGGCTTCTTCTACCTGTGCGAGTATTTCTGTTACCCGTTCCTGCAACGGTTCTATTTGAGCATGGCGCTCCTGTTTCTGTGTTTGCGCAGTGATAATTTCTTCCTGTATCTTCTTCAAATCTTGCGTTCCATTGACTCGTTCCGGAATTGGTATGATCTTCTGTCGCTTCTTGAGTTCTTGGATCGTTGCATTGATCCTTTCCTCCTCCTTGTCCCAGTGTTGGACTTGTGGATCCTCTTCCAGCCTTGTCCAAAGTTGCGTTGCTTTATCCAGCAAGTCGGCTGCCGTGCTAACCTATTTTCCTAGCTCCTATAGTTGTATTGCTGCTTCCTGCTTCTGTTGCTCCTTCACTGCTAGTGGATTTGTCGGTCTAATTTGTCCGTGGAGAGTCTTGATATCCTTCTGATAATGATCAATTGCCTATGCAATCTGGTCAATCTTCTCTATGGCTAGGAGTTCATTTCCTTGTGCAGTAGCTGGGAGTTTCCCAAAAATTTCTTCCACTTTGTGTTCCATCTCGTGTCTGCGTTCTTTCTCCTCCTGAGTCTCAGATTTGGCCTGTGCACAAACTGTTTCCAGCGCTTCGTGCTTCATTGTTACTTGTTGTAGCTCGACTAAGGTTTTATGTGCTCAAGACTGTATCTCATGGTAGACACTAACCTATAGTTTGTATAATGCTTTTGATGGCATCCGTGTTAGGACCAATTGGATATGATCCAAATCCTTCAGTGGTGTTTGTCCCACAATTTCATCCATTCGCAACATGCTAGGCTTTATATAGACCATGGAATGTGAATGTGGCATTGGAAGAACTGGGTCGCATTCTTCTACCTCCACCCTTTCTATGGTCTGTGTGGTCGATGGCTCTATGCCTCTACTGCTACTCGTGATCTGGGCTTCCCCGAATTTCTTAAGGAGCTGTCCCATTTCTGTCAGTTCCTTCTGCAATTTATCCCTGTGGTGTGCGGCATGATCAAAATCTTTTGCGAGGAAGTCTTGGACCATCTTGGAAATCATCTCTCCATCATCCTCCGTGATTGTGTAGTCCAGTGGTGGTCATTGTGCCTTCATTTTCTTTTGCACACCTGCGTCCTGTACCGCTAGTCTCTTAGTTCCCCCTAGTTCTTGTGTGATGGGGTTCGATGTGGTTTCCTATGCTCCCTCAGCTGGTTTCCTCTATCCATTGGTTGGTTGGGTGGTTTGCTTCCTCCCCTTCTCGGTCCCTGGCTACTCTGAGCCGTCGTCTGCCTGAGTCGACTTGGTTTGGCCCATTCTTCGTCTCTTGGGTACTGAGATTTGTGGAGGTTGTGTCTTCGCCTGTGCAGCCCCTCCTTATGTTGTTTGTCCCCGTACTACTCTGGGTTTGGTTGGAATCCTCCATTCATCAAGCCATTCACTGATGATCATGTCAATATCACCCTTGGTGATGCAGTAGCGCATATGTAGCCATTGTTTATCTGGGTCCTTCCTTGGTTGTATCCACATGGCTTGTCACCTAGCACAAAAATTAGCGATGTCCCCATATTGTGCGACAACCTCTGGTGTTATTATCCATGCTTGGCTGATGGCTTCCTGTATCTCCCGTAGGTAAGCTTCGAATACGATTCCATTCTCCCTCTTATGCTTGGCTAGTGGCCCAGATCTTAGGACATGATATCTTTCTCCTCCTAGCTGTGGTGTGGTAGCAAAGACGATGTATTCTGGTTCTCGCCATCCCATGAAAGATATGAGAGTGATCAGCCATGAGTAATGAAATTATGTACCTGTGTCCTGCACGTCTTTGCAGTCTACTTGGAACAAGTTTGATAGGTATGGCACCCAACTCATGAAGGTGCCTTCTGCACACTGAGCTGCAACAACAATGACTCCTATCGGTACTTCGTCTTTGTGGCATTTTTGTAGCAGTTTGCAGGCTAAGATTTTTGCACCCAATTGTGTTGCGACATTGTTGATCTGTTTAATTATAATGCCTCTTATTTCCCTTTCAGTGCCATATTTCTTCTTCATCTCTTCTGCCAATGTTTTTTCCTTGGATTTATCATCTAGAATCAACGCAGGATCCATACCCCCGATGGGTAATCCTGTTATCTGTGTGATAAGTTCAACAGTTATGGGGACGGGTTTGTCCAGCCATATATCCCCTCCATGTGTAACTGCTAACAGTTTCTTGATGCATGCCATCGCATATTTTCCTCTGCCAAAGTGTGTTATCTTCAATAACCCTAGAATTCTTGTTCTGTCCATTCCAGTGGCCCACTGGTGTGGCTAAGTGATGGTTTCTCCGAGTTGGTTCACGACTATTTTTTGCATAAAGACCTATGGTGCAAGCTCTGGATATTTGGTTTCATATGCTACATCATGGTCAGAATACTTGAGCTTCCCGATGTGACCTAATAGTTGTGGGTCCACCTGTACTCCCTCTGGTATGCGAGGTAACACAATCTTTGCAACCGGTTTCTTTCGAGGTGAGCTCGGTATCTAAATTCAGTCCTCTTGCTGCAATGGTTGACTTAAGGTTCCAACAGCTTCTGGTTTCTCCTTCGCCATCCATTTTTCCCAAGCCGTGGCCATTTCAACTATTGGATCGGTCGAAAAAAAATCTAGGATGGGTATTTGTGGAACGTCTGGTTGCACTATTGCATCCGGGTTTTGTGCGCTTCTATTGGCTCCTACGACTGCTTTGGTGTTTTCTGGTGGTATTTCTTGGTGGGTTTCTTCTTCTTTTTTCTGAGGCTCGTGCACCGCTACTGGTGTATCCTGTTCCATGGCCTCAGTCTGTGGTTGCAGAACCTCCTCTAGTATTTGCATGGACTCTACCGGGATTTCCTCTGGCGACGAGATTTCGTTAATATCGACGATCTTAGGTGGTTGTTGTTCGCTTTCTTCCAGTGGTCCTCACGACCTCGTCTGAGCCCTGGTTTATCTGGTTGTCTGGCCTAGTTCTGCAAGCTTCGATGTTGCCATAATGGTGTCCGTCGAATGTTTGTCGAGTTCAAATGGCTTCGGTGAGCTCTGTGGTTTCGCTATGTTCGTTCTAGCTATTGTTGCTCTTTTTCTGTTCTCCTTTCACGAATAGACTAAATGCTTATGTGTTCATGTGTTGTATGGGCTCATCATGAAGCTTTTCGAGGACACTTCCTCCATCATGTGATTAATGCACCATAACTGTTGGTTCAATGCATCCATGATGGTTTCGTACTTGCCATTATGCCTACTCTGTCGTCTCTAGTTGGAACGTTTAATGTGACATCCCATCCATCATTGCCTTGCTTTAACTCCGCTTCTTGTTGTCTTGACAGCGTGATTTTTCCGTTTTTCCCACTTGTTTCCCTTTTTGATATAGCCTTTATCTTTTTCCTTGCTAGCTTCATGTTTCATATGCGGCTTGTCCATCATGCTGCGCACTATTTTCGATTGTTTTCATTTTATTTTTTTTATTATTGCATGGTGGGTGGTTGACTGTCCTTGTATAGCTTCAATCAGATCTCGTTGATCATTTCTCTGAGGTCTGCGCCTTCTATATCTCTTAACTGTACATCTCCTTCGTTCGTGACAACGTTTACCTCGTATGGTCCTAGCCAATGAATTCTGAGATTTCCTGGATGCTGCAAGGATTTACTATCATAGAGTAATACTAGATCTCCTTCCTTGAACGTCTTCCTCTTGATGTGGTGGTCGTGCCAAGATTTGTATATTTCTTTCTGTACTTGTTGATGGAATCCTACCAAGATTCGGTCTTCCTCCATCAACAATAATTGATTCAATCTTTCCTGTACTACGCCTCGTTCTCTCATTTGCGTAATAGCTGCTACACGTAGGTTGGGTATTAAAAATTCTAAGGGCACTGTTGCTTCTTGACCATAGACTAGTTTGAATGGTGTGTGGCCGATCATGTTTTTGCATGTGGTTCTATACGCCCATAGTACTACTGGTACCTTGAGATCCCAATCATCCCTGTTGACATTGCATATCTTTGTCAAGGCGTTTTCTAGAATTTTGTTAAAGGCTTCTATCGTGCCATTTTCCTGTGGATGATACGGTGTGATTTTTTGGTAATGAACTTCAAACTCTTACAACATCGCTCGGATGGTGTTGTTTATGAAGTGCGTTCCTTGGTCACTCATCAAAATTCTTGGGCACCCAAATCTAGTAATTACTTGTTCAAACAGAAAGTGTGCAACTGTCTATGCGCTGCAATCTTTTACTAGTGTGACTTCCACCCATCTTGTTAGGTATTCCATCATGGTGATAATATATCTCACCCCCGTTCTTTTGGATGGTGGGTTAATAGGTCCCATGAATTCTATCACCCATTTTTCGAATTCCTGAACTGTCACTTGCGGTCATAGTGGCATCTCGTCCCTTCTATTGGGTTTGCCTACCCTTTGACAGACATCACATTGCTGACAGTATTCTTTTGAGTCTCTGTGGATCATTGGCCACCATAATCCTACGCATAGTACCTTTTGCCTGGTAGCTTTTCCTGCATAATTCCCTCCTGCTATTCCCTCGTGGGCTTCTGCTAAAATTCTTGGTCGTTCATGGTCTAGTACATATCTTCGTAAGATGCTATCTGCGCCCATCTTGTATAGATGTCCTGCGATCAATTGATAGTCAGTTGTACAGACTACTAGGTTCTTCTTCTGCACAGTGGTATATTCTTGTGGTGCAATACATGTGCTCAAGTGTTGGATGATCTATGCGAAGTAATCATCAACAATCTGTACTGAGAATAGTTGTGCATATGGAAATTTGTCTTCTAAATTCGTTGGTTCCTCTCCATTTGTGACCCTCGATAGGTGGTCAGGTCCTGCATTCAGTTTCCCTGGTTTAACTATTACCTCAAAGTCAAATTCTTGAAATAGAAATAACCAATGACGGATTCTCCCCCCCAACACTGGCTTGTTGACTAGGTATTTTAGGGTTGAGTGATCTATAAACATATTAAAGTGTTTTCCCAATAGGTAATGTCTGTATTTCTGTAGTGCATAGACCATAGCCAGGCCTTCTCTTTCTATCATGTTATAATTTTGTTCTGAGTCTATCGGGTGATCCAAGTCTCCTGCTCCTGGTTCCACTAAGATAGCTCCAAGTGCTATCATTGATGCATCTACATGGCCTCCCCCTTCTCCAGTGTCCTCTTCTGTGGGGGCACGACCCCAAGCATACCTCTTTCAGGCATACTTCTCTCCACCCCAACTTCCACTAGAGGCACCGACACCCTCTCCGAGCAAAGGCCTGTACCCCCTGTCGAAGCTTCAAGAACACTGGAAGCCAATAAGAAAGAGTCTCAGGCACGTTGGGGCTTAGACCTGACACTCCAGCTACCTCGCAAACCCTTTCCCTTGTTTAAAGGGGATCCCATAGTGAAACAACGTAGTTGCTTGGATGTCTGCAGATGGTAAAGGACCACTACACGGAATTTCACCTAAATAGACTCACAAGACCAGTGTTACAAAGGTATAAACTCAACTTATGCATAGAATCCCCCACATAACTCCTAGAATTTATAGCGAAACAAAGGAGAAAACTAGAGCATGCCAAAATAACACTCACGCCTCGCGATAGGATGTCTTGAAAAATTAACACATCATAGCTTCTCAACGGATGCAATCCAAAATGCATAAAACATCATTGATCGGAGTTGCAGGGGATGTACAGTATGATCATTCCAATCTCTTTAAACTCCCCAACTTCCATTATTGATGAATGATAGTTGATACACTTGGTGATATGGATTCTGGAGGCATTTAATGACTTCCTTATTATGATATCCGGCCTTTTGGGAGTATACATGCACACGCTCGACTCTGGTGTCTTTTCCTGTCCCTAAAGGTCGAGCGGCTACTATGACGGTTCCAACGCTCATATCTATTGCACTTGATTTTCCACGCTATGGCACATTGATGTAACTCATTTAAACTGAAGAGGAGTAGCGTCGTGAATAAAGACATCGTAGGTCATTCAAAGGAGCAACTGGGATCACGTAAGTATTAAACGATCGATACTAACGAGCTCCACAGGTATGCATCGGTCTATTCTGTTTGTGGGTACCTTATATCATATTAATTGATCACTAAACTATCTCAACCCCGATTGCAAGAACGATTCCCCAATTACCGAGCAAAGCTCGCTCTGTGATCTCACCGAGGAACCTGAAAGAAACACCAAAGCAGAATCGATAGAGCAATGGAGGATAACAAGTTCCCCGAGTTCGGCACCCCTGATAATTTCATCAACCTGAGAAACGTGGCCAAGTTGCATTCCGAATAAGATTCTCTATGGACCTAAGAATCTTCAAATATATCTAATGTGAGGCCAGGGCAAGTGCAATAATTCGCAGAACATCCGATCAGAGCCCGAACCATGCTACAGCAGTTGAACTCCAGTTTAGTAAAGTATCGAGTGCATGCAGTGGACATCAGGGGAATATATGCGGCCCTGATGGAATAGCACAGATTTCCATGGGCCCAAACTTGTGAAGAACTGTTTGTCAGTTGGATTGAATACGAGATAAGTCACCCTTTCCAAGAATTATCTCGGGTCAACTGCTAAAGAAACTGTTAGAAGATAACGCCACGTGGAGATTTTTGTTTTGTTTCAACTACACTTAGTCGTTAGTTTCAGTTAAAACTTTATATTATAAATAAGGACATCAACCAATTAGTCAAGGGTCGAAAGTTGTTGTAAGAACTCTTTATTTTTGGTTGTTAACAATTATTTTGAAGTTGCTAGGAATTGACAAGTCCTTTTGGACCAAAGACAAATTATTTTCATCAGATGCATGTGATTGGACTCGGAGAAGAATTACTTTCTATCATGTTTCATGAATGATGCAGTAATGATTAAGAGAAATTGATTATGTTGTCAAGTTATCTGGTGCAATGTCTTGATGTTCTTTGCTTTAATGATGAAGATAAATCGTTGTGTTATTATGTGATGAGGGGTTATGGTAGATGAATTATTTTGCTTGCGATTATCTTATTACATATGTGCTTCTTTCTGATAATTAGTTTCTCAAACAGTAATTGGGTGCTCACATGGTTAATGTATTAGTACTAGGCCTGTGGCATAGAATCATTGTCTGCATGTTTGAGCATGAAGTTATCCCAAGCTCAGCCTCTTCCCCAATAGTTAAAACTAAATCCTGTTTGTGGTCAAGTTGGTTTATACTGGTTTTCACTTCTCCTACCAGTCCTACCCAAGAGATACAGAAGCGAATAGTCCTAACTGAAGGAAGAGCCTTCAAAAGAAAACACAAATCCCACTGATAAAACTAGTTGGATCGCGAGATCTGGAGAACTATTCCATCTTAAAATGCTACAGAGTCTAATTGGGCCTTAGTGGAAGGGTTGGTTCCTACTGTTGAGTCAAGGGATAAAAGACCCATCAACAGAATTGGCACTAGAAGGAGGGCCTAAGAATGAATGGTTGAGTATATATTTTACATAGAATTTCCAATAGCCTACAAATTCATAACGGCCCACATGCATGGCTAGTCATTCAACAAACATCCCACATACGTTGAGTACTCCCGAAGCGGGTAACTCACCCCTGCCCGAGGAAGAACCTTTTCACCCTGAAATACCTTACGCCCTTCCTCACGAGGAAGTAAATCAATTCAGCAGAATCACTAGAGCCTACGCCCAGCAGATCGATGCGTTGTGCGTTCTCCTTTGTCAAAGAAAACAACAAAGGAGACCAGTGGTTATCACTCCCGACAAGGTTTTCGTACACTCCGTAGAAGACTTAATAGATTTCGTGATTACCAAAATCCAAGAACCTCTTGATCTGATACCCGAAACGCCAGCCGACGACATCTCCAAGCCAAACGAATTTTCGGAAGAAGAAGAGTTCGACTTGGATTCCAGATATATGGAATATAATAATAACCATGAGGAAGAAACGGAAAACGCACTCCAGAACAACCAACCTTGGTTGGTCGGAGACATCATGGCCGTCCTTGGACGAGTACATAATCTTCCCTGGCACCCGGAGAAGCTTCTTCCCAAGTACAACCCCGAGAATTCAGGTTTACCTGAAAATCACATCAATAATTTCATACTTGCGATTAGACTCATGAATGTTCAGCATGAAGACATAGTCTGTAGACTTTCCCCCTACACGTTTGAAAATTTAGCTTCCACGTGGTATTTTAATTTTCCAGTAGGATCTATAACCAACTGAACTAAGTTTCAGAAATATTTTCTAGATAAATTTGCAGAGGAAAATACTACGGGAGCCCTGATGGATGATTTTTTCGTAGCCACCATGAGTCTGAAAGAGAGGGTCAAATATTTCAATCAGATATTCACGACCATCTTAAACAAATTCCATCCTGTGGCAAAACCAAATCAAGAGTTACAAATCGAGGTTTATGCCAACACACTCCCAGCTTCTATTTCCATGTTTGTAAAAAGAGTCACTAAGCAAACCCTGGAGGAAAATTTTGAAGAGGCCAAAACGATAGAATTCTAGATGAAAGGATGTAAAGAAGGCCAGGCCTCTCTAGTAAGGAAAGAAACCCAACACCCTCCCAGGAGAGGGCTTCTTCTGACTAGACCACCAGGAAAACCGGTTGAACAAACTCATGACAAAGGTAATGGAGATATAGAAGATCTACAACGCATGGTTAAGAAATTATCAAATGAAATCATAGACATGAAAAGAAATGCAGGAGAGGGAAACCAATTCCAAAGGCCCTATAAGCCTTTCTTTAAAATAAACTCATCTTTCAAAGCAATTGAACCTCCCCCCGCTAACTTAAATATTGATCTAGGGAATGTTGCGTCTGATTCTTTCTATACTTATTATCTGTAAAACCACTCTGAAAGAGACTACCCTCAATGGGTACATGCCATGAATTTTATGGCCAATCGGTTTCTAGACGAAGTCTCCCTGACCGAACAGCCAAACAGTTAGATCATGAATATTGTTGATAAGGAAAAAGTTGACCCACCACGAGATACAACCATGCTGATATGGGATCCCGACTTGATCATGCCTTCCGACGATCTGTTTGAGTCTTGGGAACAACCCGCGGAAGTTTCAGTGATACAAACACACAGTGAGGGCCTGCCTGGCTCGAAAGATATCGATGTCACCCGAGTCTCGCAAAGTAAGTTAAATCCCGACCACCCGAAAACATCTTTCGCTCTCGGTAAAAAGCTTATAAGAATTCATACCCAAGAATTGCCCAAACTAGATTACAACGTGGTCGAAGATTTGAAGAAGCTAAAGGACAATATTTTAGTTATGGATATATGTAGGATCCCTCAGTAGAAATACTTTCTGTTACAGGCCTTGAACTCTGCGAAAAACTTGATGACGGACAATGGCCCAAAAAGAAGTTTGACTCACATAGATCTGGTGGGAAAACCAACAATGAATACTTGTTCGCGAGATAGAAAGGAAAAACCTTTTGTCCCCCCATTCCTCCTAACGTTTGAAATCTTCAATAGAAACCTTCACAATTGTTTGGTAGATTCTGTAGCATCCTCCAACGTCATGCCCTTGTCTGTTTGCAATAAATTGAATGTTGTTCCTCTCAAGAGTGATAAACATGTCATACAACTAGACAGGACCCAGGTCAAGGTCATAGGAGAACTCAAAGACGTGATGATCAGAATATCGACACACCCCACGTTTGTGCAAGTGGTCGACATTATTGTAGTAGATATCCCAGAGGCATATGGGCTATTACTGAGTCAAGATTGGTCTGAAAAGCTAAACGGATACTTCAGTACGAACTGGGCACACCTTTGGATACCACTGAAGGGATACAAGAACATGATCAGAATTGACAGGGAGAGATATCTAAAACATATGGTCATTGATTTAGAAACCCCTAACAAGCCCTCATCCACAGATTTCCCCATACTGGGCAATTATTCATGCGAATCCTACTTTGGAAACTTCACCTCCCTCTTATCCGATGTCCCTCTTGCCCAAAAATCTGAATTTATCTTTCAAGAGAAATCACCGATACCGACAGGAGACACCCTCTTCTGCCAAAACCCGACGCTAGAGCTTGTGAAACAAGAGGTCGGGGAGCAAGGAACTAATAAGGGAAATGAAAATAGTGATTCTCGTTCACAAATTTGGACCCTCTATTTTGATGAATCTAAATCTCAAGAAGGGTCTAGAGAAAAGTGCATCCTCATCGATCCTATGGGTAAATGTCATTTCTTGTCCTGTAGTCTAGAATTCAAATGTACCAACAACACTATCGAATATGAAGCTCTGGTACAAGGATTAAGGAAAGCCATAGATTTGGATATCAAAGAATTGAAAATTTTCAGAGACTCTGAAATCATTGTTAGACAAGTAAGAAATAATATACATTGCAATTCTCCTCATCTGAAGAACTATC
>ML784354.1:128177-139703 GCA_009831015.1 Picea engelmannii
AATTTTTCGACCAGGCTTTCAACTCGCGGCTCCTCTCGAATCTGGAGCTGCTTCTCCTCTCGAATGGCTCCTCTCAAATCTGGAGCTGCTTCGCCAATGCTTCACGCGCACTCGTTGTTCCTCTCACGCAGGCATACAAAATAGCATGGAGTTTTTAAAAGCGGCTCTAATACCACTGTAACAAGCCAAATAAACTCCATAATATACACAGAACACAGAGAACACAAATCAATCTTTCTTATTCATCAAAAATGGATGCGGATACATTATTTATAGGCGAATGCGGACAGGCAGTTGCAAATAGTTAGTGGAACCGTCTATTAGTTGAACCGACGATTAGTTAAACCGTCTGTTAGTTGAACCGTCGGATTAGTTAACAATAATGGATTAGTTAACAGCTTTCCCCTCTCAACTGCAACTCAACCAGTTGCTGCCATCGTGAACTATCGTAAGCCTCTGACCAAGTCATTGATATGTTCTACAATGAAGGGGAATCGCATTGAAACTGTTGTTGCATCGTTGTGCAAGGAAGGAGCCGCCATTGGATAGGGGATCACATTGACTGAAAGGTTCATGCCTTCCAAAATTGAGATCTGCAGCATCATCGGAAGCCAGGCGATATTTGACAACATTATACACTCCCATCATGGAAATTAGACATCGTGGGATATTCAAAAGGAAGCCAAGCGATATTTGACAGCATTATACACTCCCATCATGGAAATTAGACATCGTGGGATATTCAAAAGGAGGAGCCACCAGACGCACTGTCTGTCTTTTCTGCTGCTTTCTACTGATATATATATTTAATTATGGATGTTGTGCAAGTATGTGTTTTAATGGCAGAATAGTAATTACTAGTTTTATTAGTGTGAGTCTATTTACATGTTTATGTAAAAGAAAGTAGGAACTATTGTATTTTGATATAAGCTGGCAGCCCCAGTTGCAAGAACAATTGTTCTTATGATTGGAAGTCACTTTGTATAAGTGAATTTTGAAGACATTCCATACCTAGACTGCCTTTCTAGAAACTGACGGATAGTCAAAAGCGAAATATCTGACAGATGGAGGTATGTCCATAGGATGATTCATTACTTGACAGCTTTTCTCATGGAAGTCCCGGTGAGCCGAGTTCGTCAATATTGTCTATTGTACAAGTTCATGAATGATGGTCTGAAACATTTATACTTTAAATGAGTTGAATGGTAAGCTCGAAGAAGAGGAAGAGAAAGAGCACAATCCAAAGGCGTCAGAGTGGGTGTATGCGTTGATGAAGATCATACCAAACAAAGTGTTGTAATCTTTTCTGTTATGTAATTTGTGAAGTTTTGTAATGTAGGCATTAACGAGAGGGGTTAGAGATAATGCCTAATTAATGCTACATATTAGAGTTTAGGGATTGGATTTGGTTTGTTGGAGAGGTTGAGAGAGTTTAGGGATTGGATTTGGTTTGTTGGAGAGGTTGAGAGAATCTCTCAACCTCTCCAACAAACCGATTCTCTCAACCTCTCCAACAAACCAAATCCAATCCCTAAACTCTAGTATGTAGCATTAATTAGGCATTATTTCTAACCCCTCCCGTTAATGCCTACATTACAAAACTTCACAAATTATATAACAGAAAAAATTACGACACTTTGTCTGGTATGATCTTCATCAACGCATACACTCACTCTAATGCCTACATTAACAACAATGCACGAATGTGTGACATTGGCAATAATTTCACTAAGAGAAGCTAGATGCACTCTACAGTTTTTGTGGAAGAGATACATTTGTAATGTGTATAATGGAAAAAAAATGATGTTTGACTTTTAATGGGAAGAAAAAGAGAAAAAATCCCACCTGAAAAAATAGCATATATCTATCTTACCCTCTGAATTTTTAAACAAGATTTTATTTTATATCTTAAGTTCTGAATTTTTAAACAAGATTTTATTTTATCCCACTCGATGTGTAATAAATCAAATCAAAGGTTAAGATGGATATATCAAAAGTTAAGATGAATATATATGCTGTTTTAGTTTTTCCAATCTTAAATGTAAATGGTGATTTTCACAGATTTCAAAGATCTTCATATAGCTAAAGACAGCTTTCAGGTTTTGGCCAAAGATCAAAATCAAAACTAAAGCCTCTGTAATGAAAATCATGGGAGTATTTAACCAAAATCGAAGACAACTCATCAACCCAGGTGAAACTGCTTGAATTAATTAAACGGAAACAGTCCATCACATTCTAACAGGCAATTGATTGTATTGAAATTATCACACACAGATAGTCTTTTAGCCCACAGAAGCACAAAAGTTCTGGCCAAGTGGCAAGATGTGGGAAACGTTACCAAAAAATAGCCTGAAACCTTGAAATCAGAATGAGAACGAAGACGAAAGGAAGCTATCTTCATTCATTTCATCATTCATCCAAATCCCTCTGAATACAGTGACGCAACTCATATTTTCTTCTGGGGCCACTGCAACTACTTGTGTTTGTTGATGCTGATGCGGGCATATTAAATTCTTTCGGCCTCCATTGCTTCTTACTCATGGGATGCCATGTTGCAGAAAAAGAAGAAGGCCCTCTTCCAGTAACTTGGCTTCTCCAATCACCCAGCCCTTCAATAATAATCTCTTCATCTTCTTCATCTTCATCATTATTGGCATCCGTGATGGAGTCACCGGGGGAACAATGGCTGATGGGTTGTTGTCCAGGGCATGATTCACAACCATCATCGCACATCCTCACAGAATCGTCCATAGTGGTGGGGAGAGGCCTCTTAGGCTGCCAGTGCCCTCTTGGGCCACGGCCGATCTTCTTGTTAACATCTTCAATAACATCCATATTATCATCATCTTCATCATCTACGGAGTCGAGCAGTCCAACCACTTTTTTGCTGAGAGACCTCCGCGCCTCTTTGATCATACCATATGTCCCCTGCATATTTCATAATCACATATTTATACCCATTAATCAGAATGTGGGTTATAACAACTTTGTTTCGATAACAAACTAAGCACAATAAGCCTTTACTGAATCAAAATGTTTAAATAAACTCCTCAATCGGCCACGGCAGAATGTATTGAATTCTTCCAGTGATTTTAAGGTAAATAAGGAGATTGTGGAAATGAATGAAAGTCATCTTAAGTTTAATATATTTGTTTTCTTTGGGAAGTGATCCGGGATTGCATTGTATAAATGCCATCTTAGTTTAATATATTTTTTTTCTTTGAGAAATGATCCGGGATTGCAGTGTCTAATATGGACTTTCTTTGGTATGGCATTTCTGTTTCAACCTTTGTATGACAGATTGCTATTCAGGTGGGGCAGACCACATAGAGAATGCAACTTTAGTGAACGGCTTAACATTCCATAACCTTAATAGTGAACCACATTTAATATTTATAGATGTTATTTCTAACTATACGAAGGTCGAGCTCTTTCTCTGAATTTTAGGTAATAGGTTATATTTATCAATGAAACTTTGAATTTGAATGATAAATCTAATTGACATTTTTGAAATAGTTATTTGGTATTAACTGAAAACTGACTCTTTACTGAAGAACACAAAAGAAATTGCATCCAACGAATTCCACTGTTCTACCAATATAATTATTTGGGAACCACAGCAAGTAAATAAGATTTCGGGGACAAGTTTGGTTCAAACGACACTAGGGCTATGGACATTAAAATTTTGTTTTAGTTCCATGAATAAAAAATTCCACTGTTTTGCTTGTTGCAGAATATCTTATAACAAAGACACTCATGCGGCTAGAACCTTTGCTCTTTTGAAGGTTCTTCCACATAAGTTCTTGGATAGAAATCCATTTTTATAAAATACAGATTAAGACTAGTGGCTGAAATGAATATTGCATAATTTCCATGATCAGCTGCTGGACACTGTCGCTAGAAACTGGCAACTGGTTTATTAGAGGTAAATGATATATCAATTTAGGTTAAGTTTGCAGTGCTAGCAGTGGAAATAGGAAAAAGAAAGAATATAAGACTAGGAGGAAGAGAAGGGAAAGAGACTTTATAGTGTTTTAGAAGCTATTCCAAAACAAGATAGGATATCCGAGTCCCGACTGTTACTAACCCTGTTTTATTTAAACATGTGCACACATGGCCACAGAGAAGGAGAGGAAGACAGAGCAAGAAAGAAAAATCATCAGAAATCAATCAAACATTGAGTTATAAGCACCAGGTGCCCCTCAATCCCAGTTATTCTCCGGGCAACCTTATCAGACAGTGCATCGGCCCCTTTACCGTGATTGTGGACTCGGAGGAGTAGACTTCCCTTCCTTCTCTTCCGACCTCGGCCTCCAGCTCCAGCACATCCACTTGACATGTTCTTTCCGATGGGGTTCTTGCTCTTGTACTCATTTCTTTTCATGTATCTATCTCCTTTCCTTCTTAGACTAGTTATTTAGCTTTCTATGGCTTTGTTCTTAGATTTCTTTATCTTGACTTACTGCTCTTAGCTTAGATCTAGGAGTTGCTATGATATTCTCACTTTGTATTATATTGATAGTAATGTTTTAGTCCTATTAAGTTACTTTTCTGGCCATTTATTGAACATAAGTAATATTATCTTATCTATCTTATAATGTAAGAACAAAGCAAAATAAAAGATGCAGCACAGGGGAAAGTCTATGGACTATAAATTACTCTTAAAACTAAGAAAAAGTCTTAGTAAAATTGTAATTATTTTATTAGTTCATTGATCCTTATGGACTTTGGCAGCCCTTGAATAAATTTTGGTTAGTTTCTTTTCTTGAGGTTTCAGCAACCCTCTAGATGCCACTGCTCAATTTCAATTTCAGAGCTTTAACTAGATTGAAACCTCCAGACACATCACGGACATAGGTTTGATATGGATTATTTTTTTGGAACTTTTTAATCAAAGTTGTATATGGAGCTTATCAAATTGAAAAAACTTATAATGGAGGGTTTTGTGTCCATCGAAGTTTAAACTTGGATCATTAATATACTAAAGTTACCACAACCCGCTGAACTAATCACATGCTAATTTTATTAACATGCAGATAAAACGAGAATGAAGAAGGTGTAAATCTAATGGATTACCTGAATGGAGTCAAGCTTGAGCAGCAGAGCAACAGCCTTCTCACAAAACCTCCGCCGCTCATCCTGATCTCGCCTCACAATTCTCCGATAGCCGGCATTGGCAAACAGGAAGTTGAGCTGCTTGAACTCAGACTTGACCGTAGCCAGGTCCCTGAGATGCCTCAGAGTCTGAGATCGCCTTGCGAGATATGCCCGGAATCTGGACTGGATGATCAGGGCCGCAGTGTCTGGACTCATCTCAGTCTTTCCAGAGCCATGACATATCCTTTGTGGAGAATTTTGTTCCACATTAATATCATCATTGAGCGATGATGTTGACATTTTCAAAGCCTCAGCCTCCAAACCCAACTCAACTTTTCGAATGCCGCGCTGACATATCTTCTCTGGTTGAGGATTTTGTTCCACAATAATATGACTACTAGGACTACTAGGCGTTGACGTTTTGAAGGGACCATGAGAAGAAGAACAATGCTTCTTTGTGGGAGCACTTTTGGCCCGGATTCGAGACTTAAAAGCGGGCACCGACGAGTTCCGAACCCGGGCGAGCTCCTCCAGGCCAATCTCTAAGGCCTCAAGCCGATCGGCCAAACTGTGTAAACAGTATTGAATCTCTTCGTCCCTGTTGCTGCTCTTCTTGGCTCTTCGAGGGGGGGCTTCGCGAGCTTGTTGGCAGGCTCTGTAGGCGAAGTGAGTGTATGCAGAATGGGGTTTGAACTCTTTCTCCTCCACCCATCTTCTTCCTCTTCTTCTTCGTCGCTGAATGGCAGCCAAAAGATGTTGATAACAATCGTCGAAATCGTCTGTTTCACAGTGATAGTCATAGTCGTGTGTGAGAACTTCCATGGGAATAGGAAGAACATAAAACCTCGTTCCTCTTCTGGATTGTTGGACGCCACAACAGCCACAGGCAGGGGCAGAGTGGGCCCAGTTTGAGTGGGAGTAGGCCTCATATGCATCCATCCTCGCCATACACAACAACAATAAGGCCGGCCTTGTCGATTAATGGGTGAGGGTTTACTACAACTAGCCCAGGTTCGACTCTCACTGAAATCCTTAAGGCTGTATCTGAGAATCCCAACACTCCAAAGATATTGACGCCACTCTGGCCCAAATCAAAAAAGAAATGTGAGGGTTTGTGCAGCAAAACAAAAAGCCCTATGCTATGCTCACGGATCCTGTTAGTCCCTCTACTTGGACCGAGAACTACACACAAGTACTGCTGGTGTGTTGCAGGTAGGCTAAGCGGTTTGAGTATATGTGGCCACTTACTAAATGGAGGTCAGGGAATCGATTCTCGTCGGCGTACTCAAAAAATGTCATCACGTGCGTAAGCCGCATGACTGCGTCTCCCAAACAAAACAATGGCTCGGAAGATGTCGAATCTTTCCCTGGCAATGTCAGATACCTCGATCTGTTACTGTAGCTTTTATAATTTGATGTTACTTTTATTATTGCTGTTGTTTCTCTCTTAGCATTTTTATGGTTGTTTTGTTATGGGAAAAATGTTGTTAATATAACTTCACAAATGCTTATGAAATTATTTGTGATGAGCATAATGATTGAATGATAATAATTAATTCTAAAACATTTTACAAACAAGTGTTGCATGGCAACGTAGTCCCTGCCAGGTTGGGATGAGAGTAAATGCGATCTAGTATAGACACGTGGCTAGAAAGTTGAAATACATGCGGTTTGTATGCATGTGGTTTGCATGCAAAACATAGTATTCCCGAATTAGTTGTTCGAGAAAAATATAAAAAATTATCAACATTTGAAAGGTTGTTAAACACAAAAAAAATTAGCATTACCAAATTAATTATCTTTAAAACAAGGGTTCTTGGACACAAAAGAAATTGAAATTTATGAAATTATAGGTTACATAAAAATGTAATTTTATAAAGTAGATATTTAGTTTTATACATATGAAATATGTACTTTTATAATGGATCACGGGTTGTCGAGCTGGCGGGCTCAAAATTGGGCCAAATTGAGAAGCGAAGTTGCGGACCATAAAAATTTATTAGAAATTAATAAACTATACATACGAAATATCTATCTTTAGTAAATTAGATATTTAATTTTATACATACGAAATTTGTATTTTTATAAAGTATGGGGACAAGATTTTATAGAGCATGCACGGAGCTCTCCTTGGATACTTAGCTAGTTTTTGGATCGCGGGTTGTCGGGTTGGCGGGCTCAAAACTAGGTTTCTGATGTTCTGTGGCCTACAAATAGCACCGACAGTTCCGCGATATACAAAACGAGACTCGGAGTTGCGGACTCTACAAATTTATCAGAAATTAATAATGTTTGTTACATATATGTGGAAATTACATGAACATTTAAAAGCATATAATAGAGTAGTAATAACGTGTGTTACATTTAGTTTGCTTTAAAACTAAGGCTTTTCTTTTGACAAAAAAAAATATAGCATTGCCGAATTAGTTTTCTTTACACAAGTTTTATAGAGCATACACAGAGCCCTCATTCCATACTTAGGCAGTTTTTGGATCGCGGGTTCTCGGGCTGGCGGGCTCAAAAATGGACCTCTGTTGTTTTGTGCCCTAGAAATAACACTGAGAGTTTCGCGACATACAAATTGACAAGCGGACTTGCGAAGTATAGAAACTTATGTTGTCATTGGATACTTAGCCAGTTTTTGGATCACGGGTTCTCGCGCTGGCGGGCTCAAAATTGGGCCTCTGATGTTTCGTGCCCTACAAATAGCACTGACAGTTCCGCGATATACAAAATGAGACACGGAGTTGCGGACTCTACAAATTTACCAGAAATTAATAATATTTGTTACATATCTATGGAAATTACATGAACATTTAAGAGCATATAATAGAATAGTAATAACGTGTGTTACATTTAGTTTGCTTTAAAACTAAGGCTTTTCTTGGACAAAAAAAATATAGCATTGGCGAATTGGTTTTCTTTGCACATGTTTTATAGAGCTCATTCCATACTTAGGCAGTTTTTTAGATCGCGGGTTCTCGGGCTGGCTGGCTCAAAAATGGGCATTTGTTGTTATGTGCCCTAGAAATAGCACCAAGAGTTCTGCGACATACAAATTGACAAGCGGACTTGTGAACTATAGAAACTTATGCCCTCATTGGATACTTAGTCAATTTTTGGATCGCGGGTTCTCGGGCTGGCGGGCTTAAAATTGGGCCTCTGATGTTATGTGCCCTACAAATAGCACCGACAGTTTCGCAATATACAAAATGAGACGTGGAGTTGCGGACTCTACAAATTTACCAGAAATTGATAATGTCTGTTACATATCTAAAGCATATAATAGAATAGTAATAATGTGTGTTACATTTAGTTTGCTTTAAAACTAAGGCTTTTCTTGGACAAAAAAAATATAGCATTGCCGAATTAATTTTCTTTGCACACGTTTTATAGAGCATGCACGGAGATCTCATTCCATACTTAGGCAGTTTTTTGGATCACGGGTTATCGGGTTGGCTGGCTAAAAAATGGGCATTTGTTGTTATGTGCCCTAGAAATAGCACCGAGAGTTCTGCGAAATACAAATTGACAAGCGGACTTGCAAACTATAGAAACTTATGCCCTCGTTGAATACTTAGCCAGTTTTTGGATCGCGGGTTCTCGGGTTGGTGGGCTCAAAATTGGGCCTCTGATGTTCTGTGCCCTACAAATAGCACCGACAGTTCTGCAATATACAAAATGAGACGCGGAGTTGCGAACTCTACAAATTTACCAGAAATTGATAATGTCTGTTACATATCTAAAGCATATAATAGAATAGTAATAACGTGTGTTACATTTAGTTTGCTTTAAAACTAAGGTTTTTCTTGGACAAAAAAATATAGGATTGTCGAATAATTTTCTTTGCATACGTTTTATAGAGCATGCACAGAGCCCTCATTCCATACTTAGTCAGTTTTTGGATCGCGAGTTCCCGGGTTGGTGGGTCAAAAATGGGCATCTGTTGTTTTGTGCCCTAGAAATAACACCGAGAGTTCCGCGACATACAAATTGACAAGCAAACTTGCGAACTATAGAAACTTATGTCCTCATTCGTGGGTTCTCGCGTTGATGGGCTCAAAATTGAGCCTCTGATGTTTCGTGCCCTACAAATAGCACTGACAGTTCCGCGATATACAAAATGAGACGTGGAGTTGCAGACTCTACAAATTTACCAGAAATTAATAATGTTCGTTACATATCTGTGGAAATTACATGAACATTTAAAAGCATATAATAGAATAGTAATAATGTGTGTTACATTTAGTTTGCTTTAAAACTAAGGTTTTTCTTGGACAAAAAAAATATAGCATTGCCGAATTAGTTTTATTTGCACACGTTTTATAGAGCATGCACGGAGCCATGATTCCATACTTAGGCAGTTTTTGGATTGTGGGTTCTCGGGTTGGCGGGCTCAAAAATGGGCTCTATTGTTCTGTGCCCTAAAAACAACACCGAGAGTTCTGCGACATACAAATTGACAAGCGGACTGGCGAACTATAGAAAATTATTATAAACTAAATAATGTATGTTACATATCTCTGGAAATTACATCAACCTTTAAAAGCATACAATAGAATAGTAATGACGTCTGTTACATAGTTTCGTGGAGGAAAACAAAAAGAAATTAGCATTCTCGAACTAGTTTGCTCGAAAGCAAAGGGTTCTGGACAGAAGAGAAATCGAAACCTATCAAAGTATGGGTCCCTGGACACCCAAAAAGCTAGCATACAATAGAATAGTAACAACATCGTTAAAGACAAAAAAAAATAGCATACAATAGGACACAAGAAATGTAGCAGATCCAAATTAGTTTTCTTTGGAACAAACAAGAAAGGTTCTTGGAAACCCAAAATTTAGTATACAATAAAGGCATTGTAGAATCTGTTTTCTTTGGAATTTATCAAAAATTAATAATGTATGTTACATGTTTCTGGAAATTTAAATGTGTTTGTCATATAGACTGGGATTAAGGCTCCCGTGGACCATAAAAAGAAATAAGTACAAGAATTAGGAACATCGAAAGAAGAAGTGCGCGACGGTAGAGAGGAAGACCTGAAAAGAAGAAATCAGAAGTTATGAGTCTTTGGTTACAGTTTTCTATTTAAAGAGGTCATAAGTGGATTGATAAAGAAAACAAGACAACAACATAGACTTAAAGTGGATTGATAAATAAAACAAAATGTCAGTATAGACTTACTATGAAGCCGATGCATTTTTGTTGTTGTCGTCGATGGTCGGTGGATTCATGTTGATCGGTTGTTGCCCTTCCTGGATGAGGTTGTCCATTCTCTGTTGGAACCATTCTTCGATGTGGATTTCATGGGGGTTGTGTTGATTTCATCCTGGATTTCTATGTCATAAAGGTCATTTTCTAATTTCCTTAGATCCATTGAAATACTATGCAGACTCTGTTCAATTTCTTCATTGTGTGTCGCATAGTCCAGTTCCCAACGCTCATGCTCATCTAGACGATATTCAATTATGACGTAAAACTTTTCGAAAGACAACCCCTTTAAAATATCAACTTGTTCCTGGAAGACTTCTTTGGTGATTGACAATGATTTGAGAATTAAGTTTGGATCTTGTTGACGGGCGAAATTGACCGTCCGTCAACTGGGAGAGTGGAACCGATCCGGGGTTGTCTAAATAACCCAAGCCGTTTGGAATGGACCACCCTGACGAGTTTAACGGCTCCGTTGTCCGCTCTAAGGTCTTCTATGAAAACCAGAGAGAAATGATCTGAGCTAAGAAATCTTACTAAGCTAAATAAAACAAACTAAACTATAATTAAATACAAGAAACTAACTAAAATAAAGGAAACTAGAAACTAATAAAATAAACTAAACTAACTACACTGATCTAACTATAAACTACTAACTATTATATATACAAGATACTAATTATGATTATAATAACTCAAATCAACTATCTAATTATCAGCTATAATATTCCTTATTCACAAATGTACACTATGGACAACCTACAGATTTGATTAAAACCTGCAAAACTCATGTGTTTGTTGCCCTGAGACAGCCAAGGATTTCTTTTTTGATTTTCGTATTTTATGAAAAGGAAATACAAACTACTGAAATTAAACAATCTAATATATATTACTGAAATTAAACAATCTAATATAAATCTAGCTGAACTATCATCTATGTTAAACTACTTAATTGAAACAGTAAACATCTAACTAATTGACCTGGAAACGCTCCAAGTCTGCCCTGTGTATAATGACTTCTTAAGCTGGTTGGAAGAAGAAATTCACACCGTTTTGTCCTTAAGTTTCTCGAAAACGATCAGCTATGCTGCTTCTTGAAGTATGTTACAGGACAAACAAGACATAAAAGAAAATCATAACAATTTTCTGATGATAAATCTCTGCAATAAGGGAAACCTATTATGCAGAAAACTTATATAACAATTCAATCTATGAAGAAGACA
>ML784354.1:140933-159915 GCA_009831015.1 Picea engelmannii
TGGGACATCCAAGTAGTATCTCTCCAACCACAACCCACACTGATCGCAAGGTGGAGCAACAGTTTGAACAGAAGGGGGTTTTGATGATTCCCCGAGGGTTTCATGGGGTGGTCCAATACCAGGAAAATCGGGGTTATCCCGCAGACAAGGAGGTAAGTTCTTGACGAAATCATAAGGAGGTTTGCCACACAAGCCCTTGGAGTAAGGATACTCTTCGGCGAGAAATCGTTCAATGTCTGAATCAGAGTCTTCGTTGACCACGATAGGTTCTGATTTGGCAGGGGGTTTGGGTTTATTCCTCGCCATGCGAGATATTAACCTTGCATTTTTCTTGCTTTTAGCATTAGCACCAGTCTTAGTTTTAGGCCGTTTGGTGGTGGGTTTATCAATTTCAACCTGTTTAGTCACAGCCATAGGCGAATTCAAAGGTGAGTCGGGTTTAGGTTTGGGTAACAAAACACTATAAGGCACAGGGGTAGGCTTGCTCTCGGTCACCATGGGCTTATCCACCTGTGGAGGATTCGATTCTTCAAAGCCATTACGGGTGAGAAAATCATGCCAAGAATCACAACGTAACCCCAATTCATAAACCAAAATCATTTTAATCAACCCCAAATGGAAGAGGTTGGTGTCAGCCTGGCTACGCTTTTACCTTTTAGCCATTTTGAACAAACTTCGGTGCAGATAGTGCGACATACTAAGTTCGAAACCCATAAAAACCATTAATAAACGCAGGTGAAACAAGAAAACGAACCCGTACCTGCCTTCACAAGTAACGAATTGCTTGATAATCATCAAGAGATCATACCAGCGGGGTTTCAACATCTTTGTAGGCAAACCTCTGTCGCATGAGTTCACTGTGCGAGATTGGAACAGTAATGTCCACGGGACATCATCTACCTTGCAACTTTTCGACCATTTTTGTCCCTTGACAGACAGGCTAGTTGTCGAGCTGAGAAATTGTTCAGTGATTTCAAGCTGGACATCTCCAACTTTGGCTCGGCAGCCATCAAACGATAACGCAAATTGCCGAGCCACAGTGAAGTTATGACCATCGAACTTCCTTATGAAAGTGAGCCACCCGTGATTTTCCAGGTCGATATATGCACCATCAAACGTCAACAGTGCTTGGCACCCGTTGGGCTCGGCCCTTACGACAGGAGCCATGGCTTCTGTACATGGTAGGGTTTGAACTGAACGAAACAATGCACAGGGTCAAAAAACGATAGGGTTTGACAACTTCAGCGCTCGAAGAGACCGGAATTAACTGCATGCGTGCGAAGGTGGTGGGATTACCACCGCCATGCATTGTATTAATGACTGAGTACAATGTTGTTATAATCATAATCATTTAAACCATATGTATCGGCCAACAAAATAGGTGTACAATCATATCAACGTGCCATTCATCTGAAACAGAACCAACACCATACGTTATACTCATGCGCCAAGTGTTCAGTTCAATCCAACACGATATCCAACATTAACCAAGGATCCATCGTATCAATCAATCGTTTTATACCAATGTTAATTCAATCATGCCAATGCATAGTTTGAAACTATTGATCGTTCAATGTAATATCAACTCACAAAATGATGCACCGAACATCGATTATACAATTGAAATCCAAAATGATTAATCAACGCGCCTTTGTGAAACTCAAACCATTGTCATTTCTTAAATTGACCTTATAATATTACCAATGCATTTGTTTGCACATTCAAATGTTTATATTTCAAAGTTTTTAAAACATTGCAACCAAAAATCTCATATGATCAATGAGTGAAGAGCTCATAGCAATAAGGATGAAAGCATATAAGACCAAAATCAATCATGACCTTTATAGAATCAAATGTAACCAGTAAATCTTCATGCTCGACAACTTGGTAATCAAATAGATCCAAATGCGCAATCAAGGTAAGAGTATGCTAAAGGACATAAGTTTGAAAAATATTTTGCAGTCATGTGATAAACCAATGGTCAAGCGTCTTTTGGAAAAATCAATAAAAGGCGACGACAGTTCAAACGATGAAAGAGGTATTTTCACACTTTCAGTTGTGAAAATCGAATCGAAACCAAATTGCAATTGTCGCAAAAAATGAAACAAATGTCTAGTAGCACAATGCGACGATGATTTGTCTTTAACGAGACAAGGGGTGTAGGCAACTCTTTTTTAGAGTAATAAAAAAATTAATTGGCTGCCAACAGATCTTAAACCTTGTTGGTAGTTTCGGATAAGTCCATTTGCAGTAGGCTTGTGAATAAATCTTCATTTTCTAATATAACTTGTTTACATGATTTGACAATGAGCTCCAGGTTTTCAACTTTCTTTTGCCAGCATGCTTTTACTTTTTTGGTCTGATTTGGGGAGGGGAGTTTCTCTTGTCTTCTTTTCAGTTCCTATGTGTTGATGACATAGTTGGCAAAAGGGGCCAGTACCTGATCACATAAATGTTGTTCATTTCTTAAATTTGCCTCCAAATGTTGCAGGAAATCATTGGCCTTCTTTCTGAAGAAAACTAAATTTTGCGATGTTTCCTAGACTTCAGTAAGTAGATGCATTCTTTTGTTGATGTTATTCTCTACAAGGGCTCTAGAGCATGCAAGGAGGGTAGAGGATTCTTTCATATTAGATGCAGTGGTGGCAAACACGATTTTTGCCAAAGGACTGGCAAATTTTGGGGTTGCAATGAAAGCCTGCTCATATTCGTTGATGCGTTCTTTCAGATTGGCATTTTCCGTCTCAATTCCTCCAATGGAATCACAAAGAATTTCATCGGTTACCTGGTGAAATGAGGAGATTTGGGACGGTTGCATTTCCCTAAAGTTAATCTCTGTGCGAGATTTGTCTTTCCTGTTTGTTACATATTTCTTTTCAATGACCATACTTTTAGATTGGTTGTCAAAAATAGCTCTCTGGATTACGAAGGATTCATCTACGTAAAAAAAGTCGGTCTCGGATATTTCCACCACGGATGACCCAATTTTCTGCATGTGTTCAGTTTCAATTTCAAGTTGCAGTTTTCCACTTTCAATTTCGGGTTCCTCCGCCTGCCCTGCATTGTTTTTTCTCTTCTTTGCTAGTGGAATTTTGTGAGAACTATCAATATTTATGTGAGGAGGGTTATTATCTCCTCCTCCGCTCGAAGATTTCTGGCTTGCTTTCTTACTGGGGTGGACCGTCGAAGCGATGCTCCGTGATGTCGTGCTCTTGGGAGTGCTGGCGAGGGACTGGGTACTCTTCTCACCAGATACTTTTCCATGTTGTCTGTACAAATTAGTCGCGCTTTGCAATGTCTCTGCGTCGCAATCGGCAGAAGCAGGATTGTTGTCGACATTGTTCCTGTCTTGGGTCAGTTGTCTATCGATAAAAGAGGTGTTAAAGCCAATATCTAGTAAATGTTCTCGAAAGATGTCATTAGGGTCAAACCCTTTTAGCCTTTCAGCGTATGTTAGGTTCAATTTCTTGAAATGGGCAGCAAACTCATCAATCTTGTTGATGTTTCTGCACATGAAGTCTCTGACTTTCAAGGGCAGAGGAATGAACTGTTTTTTTTTCTTGTCATGGAAAAAATGCAACCAGTGGTTGTATTGCCTTGCTATTTTTGCAACAAACATATTGTCCATGATGTGGCATGGAAGGAAGGCAGGATTTTCTTTAGAGCCAAAGACCATGAGGACACTGTGATTTTCCTCTTGCTCAAGTGTGCCCTTCCTGTTCAAAAACTTGGTTGTGTGGCCAGACATCCACGGACCATCCTTGCCTAACAGTGAATCTTTGAAAACTAAGACAAAGCCATTAAAAACTTCATAAAAACAATGGGAGGCCTTGTGCCTCCACAGGGCCTCGTACCAAAATTTTACTGGGTCGAATCCACAGTTTATTTTATTGGAAAGAGAAAGTTTTGGAAATGGGTAGCAATGCACAATTGCGAAAATTAAGTAGGATGACATATAAAATTTATTCGATTCTTTGAATCGTGACAACTGGGAACAGAGCTCAATGGAAATTAGCTTCCCCCAATCGAAAATGTATTGTTCCTTGACTGTGAAATACAAAATATAAATAATTATATGGGAAATGTTTGTCGTGGATGTCTATCCCGTTATTCTTGTAAACAACCAAACAATTTCCTGAAATGGATTTCTAAAGGAACTTACCTGCAACCTTGTGATATCTTCAGGAACTGTTGTCGGGTCTTCGAGGAAGTCGACTAAGATGTCCATCTCGTTATCACGTTTTTCTAGAAACTGTTTGCAATCTTGTCCTCTGAACGTCAATGTTGGCCTTGGCAATTTTAACATCTCGCGAAAGACTTGAGGTAACAAAGAACCAGGAGAATGGTCGCGCAGTGGAATAATTCTTTGGCCTGGAATACATTTTTCGGCGAACCAAGAGACCACCTCCTTACAATAAAAAACCTCAGGGACGTAGCCTGCACGAGCGATTCCAGAGGTCCAAATCACTTCGTTCTGGGCGGAATGGGATGAATAGTAAAAGTATGCCCTGGACCACTGGAAGTTCTAGTCCTTGTGTGCGAACATATTTACTGTATCTCCACAAAACTACTATCGACCTGCTGCCATAAGTCTACAAGAACGTTTCTTTGCTCCAGACGATGAATGAAATGAAAAGTTGCAAGGGATAATATAAGCCTACACAAATTTTGGTCTAAAGCGTGTGAATGGGAGATGTCCTCGAGACTTTCGTTGATTAAACACAATTTGGACGGTTGTTGCATGATGCGTTGTTAACATTAAAAACTAGTAATTGCATACATAGAAAATACGAACATGGCGGATATTGCAATCAACGATTAAGCATTGTAGATTTCTTGAACAGACCAATACGATGACGCGTGTTCAAGATGAACAATCGAAAGGGACAAAATAACTCTCTGCACATGTTGGTTTAATGCGTAATAATGGGAGATCTCCTCGAGCATTTCGCCCATTAAATACAATGTTGACAGTTCCTGCATGTTCACCTGTTAGCATGAAAGGTTTTTAATTGCATAGTAAGAAAGTACGGAGGTCGCGGGCATAGGAAAAAAATAGCTACAAAATAGGGTTGCAAGGTACAACCGTTGAAGGTGAGGGCGCGAGGGTCAAATTGTATGTATCATAAATTTTTTAGTGCAATGTGCGTAACAACGAAGAGGGCATGGTAGGACAGCTGGAAGGAAAGGAAGTTAGTGGGGATGGAAGGTAGTGAGAGATACTTTGAAACATTTGTGAGCCATGGTAGAGTGAAGAGCGGACGATGTCAGAATGCGGTAGTGAATTTGTATATTGCACAGGGTGCGATGCCACTTGTTTTGTACCTCTGTGTCCAGTTGTCACTACTAAGAGCTAATTTAGTATTGAAAATAATTTTTTAGATACTGGTAGATACTTCATAGGTATTAGCATCCGTAAACAATGGCAATCTCCACCCCTCCAGCCCTGCATTTTGTGTGTCAATTTGTATATCACGGAACTAGAAGTGATGTTAGGAGGACATGGAACAATAGAAGTGCAATGTTGAGTCATCCAATCTATAGGCATGCTTGTCAATTTCTATATCGTAGAATTCTGGGTGATATTTTTAAGACACACAACAATGGAGGCCCAATTTTGAGCCCGCCCGCCCGAGAACCGGCGATCAAAAATGTCGCTAGGTATGGAATGTGGAATTCGTACATGCTCTATAAGATATCATGTCCATACTTTATAGTCCCATAATACACGGGAAGAAAAAAAGGGGAAAAGGACGAAGTAGTTAGCAGTGGAATTGCAGATCATGAAAATTTTGAGTGGAAGATGTATATAATGGAACAAAAAGGAATAGAATTCAATTGCGCCAACTCGGAAACCGTGGGTATAAAATTCACTAAATATGAAAAGGAACAGCAGGTGGTCCAATTCTCCATGCGAGGATATAGATGGAGATGAAATTGGGGCCAACCCAGTAACTGTGGACATAAAATTGGCAAAGTTTGGAAAGCAACAACAATCGGTCGGATTCGTCATGTGATTATATAGATGGAGATAAAGATATGTCAACCCGCCAATGCTGGGGTTGCACATTTCGTGAACCCGGCAATAGGAGGATCCAAAATAGGTTGTGTAGGTGTCTGCAGAAGACGCGAGGCCCCAACGTTCTAATTGTATCGCTCTGAACATTTGAATGCATAATCTGGAACACAGAAGAGCGGACGATGTCAAAATCCGGTAGTCTAGTTATATACTTAGTCGCATTTCTATGATCGTGGGTTCCAACGTTGGCATGTTGACATATATTCATCTCCATCTATATCCTCGCATGGTGAATTGGACCGCCCGTTGTTCATTTTCATACTTAGTGTTGTAGGAAAATCTCCCTGCGGACAGGTAGATTGCCTCAAAGAGCTAGACTCTTAACACTAAGACAGAAAATGATTAACGTGGACACTGACTTCCTTTCAGATCTATACAAACTAATGCATGAGGAGGAAGGAGAACAAAAGTACCTTTTTATAGACGTTTTTCCCTGCACGCTCCGAGTTGAGCTCCAATCTTTCGCTCCTCGATGAGCCCTATAGACAAAACAACGGTACGACCACTTCCTACTCTGTTGATATTAGCTTGAAAACAGATCTATCTATCAGAGATAAGTTCATGTAAGATCAGACACAAACTAGAAAGAAACAGGCCAAGCATGTCATATTAATGAGAACAATGACAGCAGTAGCTTACAGTCGTAGATGCGAATGCGACAACTTCATCAAGTCCCCTTTGTCCAACCCTTGCTCAAAAGGTCCACGATCCAGACGACAGCAACTTCATTGATTACTCTCCTCCAGTTCACCGTGTGTTTCCTATGAGATCATAGGTTTCTTGCTTGCAATTCTTCCCCCTTTTCACCATCATAGAGACTGCTTATATAGGTTAAGAGAGGCTTAACCTCTTGAGGTATCTTTAGGGTAGGTTGAGGAATCCCCTCCTTATATCAGGGATCTTTTGATTGAACCAAGAATTCAAATGCAACTGCCTTCCAAACTTGAAAGATCCTCCCCTTATTCTCCTCAACAAATCAACCACTGCCCAGATTAGACAACGCTCCCTCAAAAGGGGCATCAGGGCGCTATAACGCTCCCTAGTAGGCTCAAGGGGAGCGCCAGCGCTTCAAAGATGGGTATCGCTCCTTCAGAGGGGTGATTTAGAGTTATAACGCTCCCCAATACCTTGTGGGGGAGCGCCAGCGCTCCTAAGGGTGCCATAGGGGAGCGCTCTCCCTCAAAACCCTAGTTTTAGAGCTCTTTTCAGGTGGCAAAAGATTCTTGACTTCAGTTGATCATTCTCCTTCCTCCAACTCAGGTGTATGAGGTATTCTAAGTGTCTCCTTGGTGTCGTCATCATGGCAATATGTTTTGCTTGATGTTTTCGACACTTGTGAACAACATGCGACACTTGCGACAGTTGCGAGGAACATGCGACACTTACGACAGTTGAGAGGAATATGCGACACTTATCAAATCGAGTAATATTGATGTGTAACACTTAGTGAATTTTATGTTCACGGTTGCCAAGTTGGCACAATTCAACTCTTCTGCTTCTTGTTCCATCATCTACATGTACCACTCAAAATTTATGTGATCTACAATTCCACTGCGAACTTCTCCATCCTTTTTCCCTTATTTTCTTCCCCTGTATTATGGGACTATAAAATATGGAAATGATATTTTATAGAGCATGTACGGATTCTGCATTCCATACGTAGCGACATTTTGAATCGTGGGTTCTTGGGCGGGCAGGCTCAAAATTGGGCCTCCATTGTTCTGTGCCGTACAAATAGCACCCTGAATTCCGCGATATACAAATTGACAAGCGGACCTACGGACTGGCGTACTCAACATTGCACTTCTATTGTTTCGTGTCCTTCAAACAACGCTCCCAGTTTCACGATATACAAATTGACACACGGAATGTAGGGCTGGCAGGGTGGAGATTGTCATTGTTTACAGATGCTAGTCCATATGAAGTATCTAACATTATCTAAAAAATTATTTTGAATACTAAATTATCTCTTAGTAGTGACAACTGGACACAGAGGTACACAACAATTGGGATTGGACAAATTTTGAGTGGAAGATGTATATAACTGAACGAAAAGGAACATAATTCAATTGCACCAACTTGGCAACCGCGGGCATAAAATTCACTAAGTATGAAAAGGAATAGTGGGTGATCCAATTCGCCATGTGAGGATATATATGGAGATGAAATTGGTGCCAACCCGGCAATAATGGACATAAAATTGGCCAAGTATGGAAAGCAAAAATAGTTGGTCGGATTCGTCGTGTGATTATATAGATGGAGATAAAGATATGTGAACATGCCAACATTGGGGTTGCACATTTTGTGAACCCGGAAACAGGAGGATCCAAAACAGGCTGCAAAGGTGTCTGCAGAAGATGCGAGGCCCCGACGTTCTAATTGTATCGCTCCGAACATTTGAATGCGTAATCCGTAACATGGAAGAGTGGACGATGTCAGAATCCGGTAGTCAATTTGTACATTGCGACATTTTGGATCGCGGGTTCTTGAGCGGGCGGGCTCAAAATTGGGCCTCCATTGTTTCGTCCCCTACAAATAGCACCCATAATTTCGCGATATAAAAATTGACAAGTGGACCTGCGGACTGGCAGACTCAACATTGCACTTCTATTGTTCTGTGTCCTCCAAACAACGCTCCTAGTTTCGCGATATAGAAATTGACACACGGAATGCAAGGATGGGGGGGTGGAGATTGCCATTGTTTATGGATGCTAATCCCTATGAAGTATCTAACAGTGTCTAAAAAATTATTTTGAATACTAAATTAGCTCTTAGTAGTGACAACTGGACACAAAGGTAGGAAACAATTGGGATTGCACAAATTTTGAGTGGAAGATGTATATAACGAAACAAAAAGGAACAGAGTTCAATTGCGCCAACCCGACAACCACGGGCATAAAATTCACTAAGTATGAAGAGGAACAATGAGCGGTCCAATTCTCCATGTGAGGATATAGATGGAGATGAAATTGGCGCCAACCCGAAAACCGTGGACATAAAATTGGCCAAGTATGGAAAGCAACAACAGTCGATCGGATTCATCGTGTGATTATATAGATGGAGTTAAAGATATGTTAACCCACCAATGTTGGGGTTGCACATTTCATGAATCCGGCAACAGGAGGATCCAAAACAAGCTGCGAAGGTGTCTGCAGAAGACGCGAGGCCCTGACGTTCTAATTTTATCGCTCCGAACATTTGAATGCGTAATCTGTAACACGAAAGAGCGGACGATGTTAGAATCTGGTAGTCAATTTGTATATTGCAGACTGTGCAATCCCAACTATTTTGTACCTCTATGTCCAGTTGTCACTACTAAAAGTTAATTTAGTAATCAAAATAATTTTTTAGATATTGTTAGATACTTCATAGGGATTAGCATCCGTAAACAATGGCAATCTCCACCCCGCCAGCCCTGCATTCCGTGTGTCAATTTCTATATCGTGAAACTGAGAGCGTTGTTTGGAGGACACAGAACAATAGAAGTGCAATGTTGAGTCCGCCAGTCCACAGGTCTGTTTGTCAATTTGTATATCAAGAAATTCTGGGTGTTATTTGTAGGGCACAGAACAATGGAGGCCCAATTTTGAGCCCACCCGCCCGAAAACCCGCGATCCAAAATGTCGTTAGGTATGGAATGCAGAATCCGTACATGCTCTATAAAATATCATGTCCATATTTTATAGTCCCATAATACATGGGAAAAAAATAAGGGAAAAAGGATGGAGAAGTTTGCAGTGGAATTGTAGATCACAGAAATTTTGAGTGGTAGATGTAGATGATGGAACAAGAAGCAGCGGAGTTGAATTGCGCCAACTCGGCAAGCGCGGACATACAATTCACTAAGTATGAAAAGGAATAGCGGGCGGTCCAATTTGCCATGCGAGGATATAGATGGAGATGAAGATAAATTATATATCCAGAAAGCAATAACGAGTGGGAAGAAGAAAATGCCAGTTCGTATGCGTTGATTCGGCAACCACGACCATAAAATTGCCTAGGTATGGAAAGCTACAATAGTCGGTCAGATTTGTCATGTGAAGATATAGATGGAGATGAAGATATGTCAGTGCACGAACCCTGCAACCGACTATCATAGAAAGATGACTAAGTATAAAACCAGAAAGCCATAATGGACGGGAAAAGCAAAAGGGGAAAAGAGATAAGTATCTGACAGTCAAATATTATTATTATTATTATTATTATTATTATTTTTTTTCCGTTTATTAATCGCAAAGTTTTTGAACCCCTGTTGGGTTCTCAATAGTAAAAGCATTAAGTGCAGAACACTAGAGTTCTTTGGCTGCAAGATGTATATGAAGGACCAGGGGACATAGGTGTTGGGTACTGCGAACCCGGGGCCTGGTGCCTAGATAACTGGCTAAGTATTGGCCAAGACAAAGGTTTGATATCTATTTCAATAGTATTCATACTAGTATCTATCAATGGAGAAAGTTTTCATATTTATCTGAATAGTATTCATACTAATATATATTAATGAATTGTTTATGTTTCAAATGCAAATGATCTCCCAATTTGCAAGATGCTCTTCGGTTCGCAAATTTCGTTGAAAGCACGAAAATTTTGACTACAAGATGTACATAGCACAACAAGAAACATGAATTTGAATTGTGGTCTCAACGAGATAAACTCCCTATCATCTATTCATCTTGTATTGTTTGCAATGACATGAGAAAACGTCGACTCTCCATAAACATCAATATCTAAATTAAATTAAATGCAATCAATATTTGGTGTGACTTAAGTAATTAAATCATAAATTGCAGACTACGGAAGTTCTTTGGATGCAAGATGTATATGACGGAATAGGGAAAATAGTTGTTTAATACCGTAAACCCAAACATAATTGCCTAAGTTTTTTGTATTTATTCCAATAGTATTGATATTAGTATATATGCACAGATATTATCAAATAGAAGAAGCTGCAATATATCCAACATACTGAACATGACCATTGCGTCAACAGTTGAGCCACTTATGAAAAATTATTCTTAAATGTAAAATGTAAAGAAAGAACAGACCAATCTTTATTTAGATTGAAGTAGTGGGCAACAGAAAGTAAAGCTTCTCGTTCATGTTTAACGACACAGGGGAAGAAGGTACAAAATACAATTAAAACAAATACCATAAATTGGAAAATACTGAAATATGTACATTGATGAAGCTTCTTGACAGTTTTCTTGACGTTCAAACTCTTTATTCGTAAAAAACAAGTTGAATATCAATTTTGGGTTTTGTACTTAATCGGTGCTACCAACTACATCTATCCCAATTTTTTGAATACCTTGTCTCTTCCAGATATGGCCTGCTTGCAATGGTTGCTTATTCAACATTCCATTCTTTGTCAAGTATTAATTTCCCTCTGTCGTCTAAAAGTTGGGGTTTAAGGTGCTTTCCTTCCAATGTTCCTGACCCTTGACATCTGAGACAACTTAGAAATTCGATTCAGGCCGATTTCAAAGTGGACGGAGTCATTTTATGTCACAACAGCTATGCCAGGGGAAAAAAATTCAAGTACCTAGTGACTGGTATTCTCCCTGTATTCGATCATCTGTTTGGTTGAAAAGTCTGCCTGAGGATTTGTATGTTGAACTTCTTTGCTTTATTACAGTAAATTGGAAGAAATGTTCAACCCAGATGCAAAATGCAAATCTGTTGAGGTACATAACTTATTCGGGCAACAAAGGTGTGGCGAGTGCATCAAATGTAGCAGAACGCACCAGCACAGCTCTGGCAAGTGTATCAAATGTTGCAGATGGCATCATAATATATCTTTTCTCATAGTGGTGGAGGTGACGCCAAATATGTGGAGTTTGCAACTACATCCAGAGGAAACAGAACAAACTTTTACAAAGAACATGGCTTTCTGTCAAGTCGGTTACTAGACCCACATGTAGCTCATCAAACTTTGAAATAGAAACTTCTGCAGTGATAATATGTCGTTTTATCCACCCATACAGTTTTTGTTACCCGCCTCTGGTTACATTCGCAAATGAAACAATATTTCATGTCATTTACGAACATGATAGCCCATTTTGCAAGCCACTGTAAATGCGTCGCCCCCGAGGAAAACAATTTCTTCTGGGATCTGTACAATTCGATACACTTGCCAAATCTGTGTTGTTGGAAGAATCTATATACTCAAACAAAGAACTATTTTGACGCGACCTCAAAATCCATTACGATTCCCAGCAAGAAAACAAAGAAGTTCAACAAACAAATCTCCAGGTAGCCTTTTCAACCAACCAAAGCATCGAACACAGGGAGAACACCAACCAGAACATAATTGTTCTTTTTTTTTCATTCTCTCTGAGTTTCTCTTGTATAACAAAGTTTTTTTTACTCAAAGCTCATGTCACATAAAACCAGTCTCTCTTCTTTCATCTACGCCTCAATCGCATCTCTAAATTGTTTTACATGTCCATGACCAGGAACATTAGAACGAAGGCACCCTAAAGTGAAACTCTTTGATGATAGAGAGAAATGGAAATAAGTATTTAAAAGCAACGTTGGATGATCTTCCGTAGATTTTGTGTTGATTCATTTTAATGACAGATGTTTTCGATATTTTCACTTATTAATGCCAATCTTTTTGAATATGTACGCTGAATAGTCACTAGCAGCACGTATAAAAATTACCATATCTGAGCAGATTCTCAAATCTGATATCTAAGATATGCACAATATTAAAGAAGGACATGACGTCAAGGCCTTTATGGGTGATATGTTCGTGAACTATGCTGAAGCTATATATATATATATATATATATATATATATATATATATTCGCAAATTCCAAATGCAGGCAAAAAGAAATTACTATATCCAATAATATTCGCCTGCCTATTCATTTTAATGGGAGATGTACTCGAGCTTTCCAGTTATTGAAGCCTATATTTTCGAACCTGTCTGGTCAGTTCTGACTTTTGAAAGCATATTTAATGTGTATTGGGAAGCGGTGAAGGTAGCGGGGATGGATCCCTATGTAACAGACCGTTCCACTATTTTTCTGTCTTTTTCTCCACGAGCGTATGTAAATCATACGTAAAGAAAAGTAATTTGAGAATGCTAATTTTTTTGGACATGAGCCCTTGAAATTCAAATAGTTCGCAAGTCTAATCGTCAATTTGTATATCGCAGAACTCTGCATGCTATTTCTAGGACACGGAACAACAGAAGCCGAATTTAGAGCCCGCCACCCTGAGAACCCGCCATCCAAAAAATGCTAACTATTTTTTTTGTGTGTTTTTGTCCACTGGCGTATGTAAAACGTACGTAAACTAAACTATTTTGAGAATGCTAAATTTTTTGGACCCCAGGCCCTTAAAATTCAAATAGTCCACAAGTCCGATTGTCAATTTGTATATCGTGGAACTCTCCGATTGTCAATTTTCAGCCGGCTACCCTGACAACCGCGATGCAAAAAATGGCAAAGTATGGGATGAGGGCTTTGTGCATGCTTTATATATCTACTTTATAAAATCACATATTTCCTATGCTTAATTTATGGTGTCTAGGAAACCTATAATTTCATAAATTTCAATCTCTTCTATCTAGGAGCCCTTCTTTTAAAGAAAACTAATTCATGAATGCTAATGTATACACTGAACACGACCTTGTGGAACTCTCCATGCTATTTGTAGGGCACGGAACAACAGAAGCCCAATTTTCATCCCGCCACCCTAAGAACCCGCGATCATTAACTTATGTTGTCCAGGAAACCTATAATTCCATAAATTGCATTCTCTTCTGTCCAGGAGCCCTTCTTTTAAAGAAAACTAATTCGAGAAAGCTAATGTATACACCGAACACGACTTGTCATAGTTCGATAGAACCTATCCATGAAGCCGCGTTCATAAAACTGGCTAAGTATGAAACCAAATGACGCTTGGTCGGAATGACTACAGAAACGCGAGAAACTATAGTCAGAAATGCAATTTATAAGAGGAAAATAAAAGGGAGAGAACAACTATATCTCCCACACAAAAAAATTCACTCTCATAACTATGAAACCATAGCAACACAAAATCCATGGAAAAAGCATCGGCAGCTATGAAATATACTTTGAGGCCGACAAACTCTACTTCAATGCGTAAGAGATGCAATTTACATCGCCTGCAATTTTTTACTCTGTTATTTTATCTTAATAGTATCAGGGATGATTTTAAGGATGGAGATTTATTTTTAAATGTAGAAACCTTAGCGAATCTTACTAATCCTTCATATGCCAACTATAAATGATTAGCGATATTTTTGTAAAAATATTCAAATTTCTAAGGATTTTATATAGTTTTTATAAAATTTTGGTGATTTTTAAGGTAAAATAATTTTATCCTATAGAATTTGGGCGAATCATTTTTAAAATAGCGAATCTCGTTTTTGGAAAAAACATGAAAAATTAGCCCATGAGCGAAATTTAGCCCCTAAAATCATCCCCGAATAGTATTCTATGCAAACTCCACTGCAAAAAAATGTAACCAGAGATCCAACTACAGATGCAGCATCCCAACATTGCAAACCCTCGACAAACAAGAACAAGCAACAAATAAGAACACAAGTGCAGGCGCAGGACTGGAACCTTGCAAAGTCGAATCAAGCAATAATAAACAACATACAACGAAGAAAGAAGCAAGCAACAACCACTCCCCTAGGCAAACGTGCAAACTGCAACAACACAAACAGGCAAGCAAGAACAACAACAACATGCAAATAAGAAATCAGTGCCATGCAAAAAACAAGCATGGACCAGTGAACCAACAATGCCATGAAGAAAATGTCTTGTAACAAGCTTGTTAAGTAACCATTCAACACTACCAAACCTGTTAGGTAAACATTTAAGTCTGTTAGAAATGCTCTGTAAACATTTAAGAAAAAAATTCAATGTGGCAGGTCTTTGACGTATCCCAAAAAAATTATTATATTTTTTGTAACAATAGTTCGAACACCAGAGAATGCATTGGAAGGCCAAACTTTCGATATGCAACCATATCAAACATTGCCATAAATTTAACTAGCATAAAATGCTAAACCAAACATTCGAATTAATGCTAGCATTAATCCACCTTCGAGGAATGCATAAGAAAATATATGATTCAAAAAGACCATATACGATCAAATACTTTGTATATACCAACATATATAACATTGGGAATAACGAAGCTAACAATAAGACCTCCAATCCCTTGTCCAATCAGATCATGACAAATATGGTACTTTTTTTTTATATAAAAATCGATGTTTTCAGTTCCCTGGTTCCAACAATAGATAATCTGTAAATATTTCTGGTCAAAGGACAAACTAATATGAAGTCAACGATTTATCGATCACTATAGTCTCTATATGCCTACGACAGGGACTAATAAGTTGAAAAAAATTAAGTTGATAACAGGATAAAAAAAAAAATTTAAATAATTTTTTAATCAAATTATCTTTTTAAATTGAATTTATTTGTTTATTGATTTTTTTTAAGATATATAATCACAAAATAAATTAACATATACGTAATTGGGTATATGGTGAAGAGTCCCTATGATCTAGGTAAGCAACTTATAATCCTCAACTACTTTTTCTCTAGTATGGGTATGAGTGTGTTGAGAAAAGGATAAATGGAGGATGGAAAGCTTATTTTGGGCTTGAAAACAATTGTAAATCAATGGACCTTTGGCTTTGGGATAAGAAAATGTCTCTTTCATACTCACATCACTCTGGTTACCTTATATGGATGTGAAGTTTGGGATTGCAGTCTGTCTAGAGAATCCTGGAGAAAGTTAGAACAAATCCAAAAGAATTTTATAGCTTATAATCTCAAAATTAAGGGCAATACACCCTATCCTATCCTCCTCATAGAAGTAAGCATTTCCCCCATCGAGAGCATTGTTATATATCTAACGTACAAGAACAAAATAAACAACATGGACGACAAGAGGCTCCCCAAAATTGTTTCAAACTCTAGCCAAAACCATCAGTGGCTCAAGCGATGATGGCATAAAGATGCTAAATCTTGGCTAAATCATTCAGGAATACAATAAGAAGCCATCATGAATAATACCAATAATATTACAAATATTATCACTTCTAAATTTAAAGAGAATATGTGGTGTGATAAAGAATTAGAGGATAAAAGGAAACTAAGATACTACAAGGAGGTGGTCAACCCTAATTTAGAATATCAAAAGTACCTTTCAGTTTTGAGAAGTGCAAAGAAGAAAATCAACATTGTTAAAATAAGAACAAACTCTCATGAGCTACATAGAGAAACTGGACATTGGACAATTCCCAAAACACCATGGGATGGAAAAATCTGTCATCTTTGTGACACTAAAAGGGTTGAAGATGAAAAACACTTCCTCTTAGATTTCCCTACCTATTCCCAAATTAGATCTCAATTTAAAAATATTTGCCACAACACAGACCTTCCTAACCTCGTAAGTCATCAAAACTATGGTGATCTTGAAATGCTTCTCTCAATGCTTTTTGAGTGCATAAATAAAATTTTAAAGAAATCGAAGTAATCCCTTACCTTATTAAGGTTTGATAGACTAATTGATATTAGTGGACGTTAATCATCGTCATCATCATTATAAACATATTTAAAAAATCAACTTAAAAGAGGTCTATGTATCTTCAAAATAAAAGTATCTCATGTATAAGATTAGTGACTTTGTATAAGACCATAAAATCACAATTAATTTTAATAAACAATGATAATCATTATCATAATGTGGAGGATGGAAAACTTATTATGGGCTTGAAAACAATTGTAAATCAATGGACCTTTGGCTTTGGGATAAGAAAATGCCTCTTTCACACTCTCGACACTTTGGTTAGGTTATATGGATGTGAAGTTTGGGGTTGCAGTATCTCTAGAGAGTCCCGGAGAAAGATAGAACAAATCCAAAAGAATTTTATAACTTATAATCTCAAAATTAAGGGCAATACACCATAATCCTATCCTCCTCATAGAAGCAAGCCTTTCCCTCATCGAGAGCATTGCTAGATATCTAACTTACAAAAACAAGATAAACAACATGGACGACAAGAGGCTCCCCAAAATTGTTTCAAACTCTAGCCAAAACCACCAACGACTCAAGCGGTGATGGCATAAAGATGCCAAATCGTGGCTAAATCATTGGGGAATCCAAGAAGAATCCATCATGCATAATACCAATAATATTACAAATATTATCACTTCTAAATTTAGGGAGAATATGTGGTGTGATAAAGAATTAGAGGATAAAAAGAAACTAAGATACTACAAGGAAGTGGTCAACCCTAATTTACAAGATCAAAAGTACCTCTCAGTTTTGAGAAGTGCAAAGAAGAAAATCGACATTGCTAAAATAAGAACAAACTCTCACGAGCTACATAGTGAAACTGGACATTGGACAATTCCCAAAACACCATGGGATGGAAGAATCTTCCATCTTTGTGACACTAAAAGGGTTGAATATGAAAAACACTTCCTCGTAGATTACCCTACCTATTCCCAAATTAGATCCCATTTTAAAAATATTTGTCACCATACAGACCTTCCTAACCACCTAAGTCATCAAAACTATGGTGATCTTGAAACGCTTCTCTCAATGTTTTTTGAGCACATAAATAAAATTTTAAAGAAATCGAAGTAATTTCTTACCTTATTAAGGTCTAATAGACCAATTGATCTCAGTGGACGTTAATCATCATCATCATCATCATCATAAACATATTTAAAAAATCAACTTAAAGAAGTCCATGTTTCTTAAAAATAAAGTATCTCAAGTATAAGATTAATAAATTATAAGACCATAAAATCACAATCAATTTTAATAAACAGTGATAATCATTATCGTAATGTGGAAATAAATGCATCTATGTAAATGCTTTGCATCTCACCCTATAAAAATTGCCATTCAAAATATACTAATGTATGGTCATGCCAAACATATGTTAAAGTTGTTTTAAATAAAAAAATTCAAAATATTTTTGGAGGAAGTGGCATGGCAATTATAGGGAAGTGGTGCCTGATATTAATATGTTGTTTTAAATAATAAAAAATTCAAAATATTTTGGAGGAGGTGGCATGGAAATTATAAGGAAGTGGTGCCTCCTATTAATATGGTAGTCGATTGGTTGCAATGTGAATATGCATATTGCTTGTCCTTCCCCCTCCTTTTGTGCAAAAAAATAAAATAAAAAAATGATCTCACTAGTAGTTTTTTATAATACCTCTTTCACACATATTTATAAGAAAATGTTCATTACTAAGTTAGTTATGTCTAAAATTTGTGCACCTTGAAATTGTTTCTACGACATAAATACTTATCTATACAAAAAATTAATCCCACATTGTCTGAGAAATGTAATCCACAACAACATATAAGCTCCAATATACCATTATATTTATGTTAATGAGAAAGAGTGGTGCCTCCTTCTAACATAATGGTTGACTGGTTATAGTTTAAATATGTGCATTACTCAACCTCCCACCATTCTTTTTGCAAAAATAAATAAATAAAATTATAAACATAGTTATCAACTTAATGAGAACTCTCTAGAGTTCTCATTTTTTGGGGGGTCCAATTTTTTACCTCGTTTTTAAAAATGGTGATACCGGTAGCACACCCTCTCTGTTTTTAGATGATTTTTTATATTTTCAATTTTTCGATCCCCAATGTTTCCACATTTTTTTTTAAATGCTCATTTTTCATCTATTTTCAATTTTTTCTAAATATATGTATATTTTGTTTTTATTCAACTACGTTTTTAGTCTTTTTTTCATGCTTCTTTCAATCTTAAAAATGTTTTTTACCATTTACTTTTTCAAAGTTACGATTTTTCATAGAATTTTGTCTCCTTAATTAATTTATTGTTCCATACTTTTTAAATATAGTGAAAAACATC
>ML784354.1:164621-178198 GCA_009831015.1 Picea engelmannii
GTGTTGATTTTAAGGTTTTTCTGAGCTATTGTCTAAGTTTTGAAGCCCATGTTTGAAAAATGTTGTAATTTTCACCCCGTTTTAAAAAATGGTGCTACCAGTAGCACCACTTTTTGATTTGGGGGTTGATTTTGATGTTTTTTTATGCAAAAAATGGGTTTTTTGGGCTAGAGTTCTTGTTTTGAGATCACAGTTCTCATTAAGTTGGTAACTATGTTTATATCTCACAACACATAAGACTCCAATATGCCCCGGGGCACCCATAATAGCACATAAGCTCTATATACCATGATATGTATGCCATTGGGGCACCCACAAGGGAGTGGTGACTCCAATTAATGAGAGATGTAGTCCACAATAACACATAAGCTCCAATGGTTGATTGGTTGCAATGTGGATACAATACCTCTTTCACATGCCTTTTCTAAAAAAATGCCCATTACTGTGTTGGTTATGCCTAAAATTTGTGTGTCTTGGAATTGTTTTTACAACATAAATACATCCACAAAGATTAATTATCCATTTAAACACTAATATAGGAAACCTTGTACTAATGTTTAAATTTTTTATTTTGAATCAATATGTAACATAAATAAATTTGTAGGGGTGGTAGGTGTGGGGATCATCTATGATCCCAGAGGAAATCTGAAGTAAATTGTGTCTAGGGATTATGCATTGCCACTAACAATGAGGTAGAGGTAATGACAATGTATCAAGGATTGTAACTACTCAAGGAGAAAGGGGTGAAATGTAAAATAATAGTTGGTGATCCATCAATCACAGTAAGGTCCCTCCTGCATTAATCCATTCCTCAAAATCCTTGTCTCTCACACCTAGTTCAAAGAATTATATCACTGGATAAACATTTTCAATAGACTATTTCCAAGTATCGTGAGCATGCAATACTGAGGTACATTGTCTTGCCAATATTGTGGTGGTCATGGGTGAATGATATATAGGGATAAAAGGGGGGTTCCCTATTTTATACTCTACCCATGATAAATTCATAATGGAAGTTGGCTATAGGTGTCTCATCATACAAGATCGATTTGACATCGAGTTATGGTATTTACCTTGCCTCTATCTTTGATGTACACAATCGTCAATGTCCATGATAATTAAGGGTACCATGGCTTGTTTTTTCTCTGCGTGTGTTTTTTTTCTCTGAAAGTGTGGATTGGCTCACAAACATCCTTCCCTCCCTTACTCTCAGACTCTGTATTGAATAAGTGGGTATGGGGGTCTGCTCTGGCTATGATTCAAAGGTTTGTTTATAGGGGAGTGCACTAGAGCTTTGTTGGAAGGTGACGACACATTACCTAGAAGAAATTTGGCTTGACAATTATCCCCCTTTGTGGTAGCAATGGATCACTACCCTTGCAGACGCAATCATTGTGTATTGTGTGATCTAGTTGAGGTTAGAAAGAATGTAAAGCATTGTGGACATGGAGTAGCAAAGGCTCGAAAATTGTGGTGAATTTGACCCTTCAATGGAGATTTCAGCACAAGGTCTGGAAGGAAAAGTTGTTAGTGGAAAATCAAGAGCAAGACCAGTTTGTTGTTGAGACAACCACATAATTGAGATTGCTTCAAGATTTGGAGCAATAATTTAGGGATTTCATGCAAATTCAAAGGAGAAAATACCTAGAGCTAGATTTCAAATCGAGGTCAGTAATTTCATTGATGTCATGCATTTCTCATTATCTCAACCTCCCTTAAGAGGTAATTCATCCCCCCTCTCCTTCTATTTTTGTTTCAAATGAGGAATTATCTTCAGATGTCTCATCAAGGACTAATGATGAGAGCATGGCGGTTCAATGCTCTTTTGAATGGGAATTGCTAATTACAACAGAAGGTACTTTCTTGCGAACCAATAAGAAATGGACATGTGTTATGAGGAATTCATCAAGAAGACTTGAATGGCATAGTACACTCTTCATGGGTCAACTTTCTAAATCCTTTTCATTTTGTAATGTTTTGTTGAGCTATATTAATATTGTGTCAATTTGTTCAACAATGTTCCTACCATATTGTTTAGTTTAGAACTTTAATAGATACCTATAAAATTGGAATAAAAACATTGTAATTATGTTCAGAGATTGTGACCATCTCATACTTTATGTGTATTACAATGTTGGTCACATACTTTATGTATATTACTATGTTGGTCACATACTTTATGCGTATTACAATGTTGTGGGGTTTAACTACAACTTTTTTCATGCAAAGCTATTTGTTATTATTAAAATACCATATTGTTTAGTTTAGAACTTGAATAGATACCTATAAAAATAATTGGAATAAAAACATTGTAATTATTTTCATAGGTTGTGACCATCTCATACTTTATGTGTATTACCATGTTGGTCAAACTCTATGCGTATTACAATGTTGCGGGGTTTAACTACTACTTTTTTCATGCAAAGTTATATGTTATTGTTAAAATAAAATATAGAGAGAGCACATTATATTGGAAGAATTATAAATTGGTATATATTAACTTGCTTTTTTCATGCAAAGTTATATGTTATTGTTAAAATAAAATATAGAGAGAGCACATTATATTGGAGGAATTATATTGGAAGAATTATAAATTGGTATATATTAACTTGTTCGAACTTAATTTTGGTTACTTAAATTGAATTAAGGATTCTTAAATTGTTACTATATATATGAAAATGAATAATAAAGATTAAATTAAATTATTGGTTTATTTATATAACTTTAAATTATTAATTTAGCTTCAAGGGTTAGCTTAATTGGTTTTGATGTACTGTCTTTCAAAGTTGGAGAGATCATGGGTTTGATTGACAAACTCCTTGGAGTTACAGTTTACCCCACTTACCATTCATGGATCATGGGGAAGTATTCGATGGGTTTTCCACAAAACTTTCTTTAGAAAAGAAAAAATAAATTAAAATTATTAATTTAAAATTAATATTATGTGTCCTTTTTTATTGAATTAATATTATGTAGATTATAATTTCCTGAGTTGTTTTAAAAATATTTTGAATTTGTAAAAAAAAATTAATTTATTAAAGCATAAGTTCATGTATATTATTAATATTACTCTATTACCCCCGATTTGGGTGACAAGGGAGGGCATCATGCCAGCCACCTGGCTAGAGAATACCACGTCTAAAGCCAACATGTGCTCCAATGCACCACCCAAGGTAATGAAATGACAGACCCCCTACCATGCTCGACATTAATATGACACCATAGGTAATTATAATGTTTTATTCGGCCACTCCATTAGATTTTGATGGTCATCGTTTGGTGCAAGAGCATTGCACAAGTGAGGATTCAATGCAGAAAAGATTTGAGTCTAGTTGTACTCGAGCCTGGATGCATATAACAATGGATGTAGCACTCCCCAATCATTCATTCACGAAGACAAAGTTCGAGGCATTCGAGGGGACGACAAGCAAATTAAGACAAGGTAAGAACAAGAGAATTGTAGCACAAGGTTTAGTTAATGAGTTAGATGGCGGTGGTCGAGTCCTTAAGGGTGGGAGGCAAGCCATTTGACTTAGAGGTGCTCCAAGTTTGTTCAAGCTCTCTGGCTTCTAGTGTGGTTGGCTCGCCATTTGACTTAGAGGTGCTCCAAGTTTGTTCAAACTCTCTGGCTCCTAGTGTGGTCGACTCTCACCTGCCTAGGGTAATCCTTCTCACCACAACGTAGACCTCGACATTCTTAGAGTTAGAATGGTTCAAGGGGGTGTAGTGTGCAGAGGTTGGATTCAACGACGAAGACCGCCTCTTCCTTAGGCTCAACAGGAGGCAATGACAACGACATAGAATTTCACCATCCATACCCCACCCAAAATTCATGCAGAGTTGGAAATCATGGAGGCAGATATCCATTTGGAACAAATTTCAACTCCTAATAGAGAAATTGATGTCGAGCTTACATAATGGATACTGGACACAAGGTCATCAAGATCGCGAAAAACAAAATACTACCACACCATTGATTTATATTGGCATGTTAAGGTGCTTCTGGGCAAAGTAATGATAGATAGACAAGCTGGAAATGGTGAAATTTCATTGCAGCTAGAATACATCCAACTCCATATCAAAGTTGTGGACCAAAAAGTCTCCCTCCTGGCAGAAAAGACAACATGCCCAATCTTTAATGATCCAAGCAATGGAATTCCACAAGTTCTAGAGGACAATGTCCCCTCTTCTCTAATCTAATTTTCTTATGTTTTTGTTACTTAGTTTTACATACTTATTACAATTGTTGTATATATGTTAACCAACACCAAATAGACTGCAAAATAGTGGTTGATAGGTCTTCTAATTTTCATGGATGTTATTTAGCTTTACAAGACAAAATATTTTTTGACACTCTCAAGACAATTAACCTCAAGAAACAATTGTTTTGTTACTGATCTAATTTCCCAAGTAACAGGCCAACAATAGAACACATATATTTTTTCCAATAATAATATAATATAGAGTATAAAAGAAAAATGTTACTCTATTATAATATTATATTTTTCTTAAGTTATTAAATCAATATTATGTGGATTATAGTATTTTGAGTTTTTTATTTTAATATTTTGAAATGGTATATAAAAGATATAGATTTATTACTCACCTCAACCTAATATACACGTTGGTATCTCATCATACTAATATTACGTCGGTATCTCATCATACCTCATATATTTGTTGTATCATCATACCTCGTATATTTGTTGTACTAATGAGGCAAATGAGCCCATTGACTCACAATTTCAAATATATCCTATAAAATATAATAAACTATGTGAGTCGATATAATTGATTTCCTAAAATGTATTTATGAGGTTATATAATTGGATGATCACTATGGAACAATGACGACTTAAATAATTATCTAAAAAATATCGTTAAAACTTATATCAAAAGTTGCATCACATAAGTTATCACTAAATAATATTAGAGATCCTAACATCCTATCACCACTAAGCAATTTTAAAGATCATAACATCCCCTTAATATCTACTAAGAGCATAATACTAAATACATCAAGAAAAGGAGTAGAGTAGTGACATTATATCATAGAACGTATATGCATGACAACCAAGTATGAAAACTTGTGTGCAACTTTGAATGATAAACGTATGGAGAAAGCGAAATGGCATACAAACCAAAGATTGTTTAGATCATGATCCAAAATTCAGGTCCAAATGACATGGACACGAAAGATTGTTTAGCTCATGATCCAAATCTTAGGCTCATAAAATTAAGGCTCGAAAATATACTTGCACAAGTTTTGTTGAAAGTCATGGAATTAAGACACTCTTGATAAAAAAAAAAAAGTCTATATTCAATTCAACTTGACATTTTCATATTGGATCTTGATAATGTTGACACCGTTAATCTGTTAAACATCCATATAAAGAAACAACCATCCATCGAAATACATGAGTACCTAATAGCTGCAACTATTTGTTTACTAGGATGTCCCTCAGGTACATGGTTAATTCAACTTCTTGGTGAATTCCCCCTGAATGTACAAAAACAGTCTAGACTTCTAGGTTTACAACACCTCCTAGAGTCTACAACCAACACTATCCACTCACAGAGCATTCAATCAACGCACAACCCACTCCTTCAAGTGTTAACAACTCCATAATAGAGGTTTTGCACTATATCAAACAAGTTATCCAAATCATCAAGGACACAAGGCAAAGGGGTAAGCATGCCTACCCAAGTCTTACATCGATTTTCCCTTTTCATGTTACATAGATATAGGTACATACCAATTAATACTCCATCTCACGGAGATACCGAGTACAAGATTTTATAATATCACCTAGGTACCATTACAATACTTCTCCTAAGTAAAAACTCTAGGCAAAAACAAGCTCAAAATCTCTAAGGACCAATACACAAGATCTATACATACCATCTTAGACTTGCTACAAATACTAGGTGTGATTCACATTTCCATGTGGTCATTGTTTTTATTAAACAAAACACATGAAATTTACCTTCTTTGTCTATCAGGAAATGATCTCTACCATTGCCACTATAACTATCCTCGACATCCTTTGGACGAAACTCCAAAAAAATCTGTTGAATCCATAATAATAATTATGTTCTCTCTACTGCAATCTCATTATTCCACATTAGAATTAAGTTTTCCAATGTCATTTGGATTCTCCAAAGAGGACAATGTTAAAGCTCAATGCATCTTTAATTTCTACAATAACCAACCAATGGCTATTTATAGGAGCAACTCACTTCCATCTCTAACTGAACAACATACTAGTTGGGAACCAATCGTACCTTTGGGTCAAGAACGATACCACATAGATTGACTAGGAACCTATTGTACTCTAGGGCCTAACATCAATATGACTATAAAAATTGAATAATTGACACCATCCTATGGACATATTTCCATCTACCGAGACACCTAGGTACCCAACAATGGTGCTTTCCATTCATTTAGGAAAATAGTATCGATATATAATGTATCCATCTACATCCTACACTCTATGGGCTTGCTAATTTGAGGAATTGTGGAACCAAATTCCTCAAACAACCTTTCATTAAGGAATGGCTAGAGGAGACAAAACATGTAGGTATATTTTTTTTCCAACCACAACACACCTTGTTATCGCACAAGTTGTAGGTTGGGCAAAGCCCGACCCAACCACTAAATGGCGACAACTAAGAGGTCACCTACCCACTGTCACTTTAGGCAGGTGTCCCTGTCACTTTAGAGGTGAGGTAGTCACCTCAAGGGGGGAATCCCGATGACCCTAGGGGGAAAGGGATGGAGATGGATGGATATGGAGTTGAAGTCCCTAGAAGCCAAGCTTAAATGGTATGAAGGTCTTGGAATGAGGTCTTGAGAAGGTCCAAGGGTTGCCAAGTAGGTTGAGTGACCCGCCAAGTGCGAATAACTTCCCGAGACACAAGAAAAACAAGCATATGTTGCAATATAATCAAGTGGAGAAGAAAGTGAATCTTGTTGTCCCTAATAACAAAAGTTAGTAACTAATGTATATCAACAAATGGATATATCTAAATCAGCATAAAGTGAACACAATACTAATTAACCAATGTCAAAGCAAAACTAGCAATTGACTATGAATCATGTGAAGTACTTTGAGAGAAAATAAGAGGGATGTTATGAAAAGATTTTCTTCAATAAATTATCAGCCTTATGGCTGTATCATTCAAAGGTGTACAACAACAAAATCAACCATCAAAATGTGCCCCAAATTAGCCTAAAAGGTGCACCCTAATTAGTAGATTAGGTGAGTGAAGTTTGGGGGGTTTCTTAGGGTTAGTTTGTGAGATATTAATGGTATAGGGTTAGGGTTTTCTGCAGTCTACAAAAAACAAACTATTGGGAGAAAGAGGATGCCTCAATGAGGCAAGAGAGACAAGGGCTCAAATAAAACTTTCCAAAAGAGATAGACTTATAATTCGCAAAAAACATGTTTCCCAAGGTAATGCTTTTATATATCCAATGTAATAATAAATGACTAGTGCTCTTAAAAATTGGGTTAATGGGGTCATGCAAGGAAAGAGCTAGAGAAGCTACCTCCTTTAAGGTGTAAACCCTCTTACTCCCCAAGGCAAGTTTTTTTAGCTAGGGTTTAAGCTAAGGTGGTGTATGCCTTTATACTTCTCTTAGCAAACCCTTGTTGAACCAATAATATGAAGTATAAAATGATGAAGACTATGGTGGGGGTGTATTCCCTTATACTTCCCACCTAGCTCCTAGCACAACAACCTTGACTTGAAACAAATGATAGCATGAAAAAAAAACCATACCAATTTCAAGGAAAAATGCCAAGAAAATCCACCACAATAGCAAGAGAGACGCCTTCCAAGGCTAGCGCATCACTTCCATCAACCATAACATCAAGAGATAACCATAAACAAGATCCAAGAGAGACAAATTTGTTAAACATAGTGAAAATTTCAGACCAATACTTCTCACAAGAGGGAGAGTTATGTTAAAATGAGATCTTATGATCTCTTATTTATACAAAATGTCACCAAGGTAACTTGTCCACATATTTAGGGGTAAACCACAAGATTAGGGGTAAAAAACCCTAATATTGTCCCCTTAACAAAGTAATATTAAGCAATTCATTAAAATTTATCTTTTGCACATAAGAGAAACCCTAATTCATATGGACATCACCCCTTTAGGGGATGTTTTGGCACAAAGAGGAGGTTGTTGGTGATGGAGGAGAGTGGAGGGGTTTCCCAAAGCCATATATCAAGCAATAAGACCATTTCCTTCATGATTCCTTCAAAACGTCCATGTGTCATTGCATGTTACCTCACCACCATGCCCTAACCCCCCTAAGTGATGTCATGCTAAAAAAATGAGACGTTTTGTCCCTCCTGGGCAAATCGTTTGGCATGTGAGGGTTGGGCTAGGTCTTCCAAATCATCTTCTAGGTTTCCAAACTTTGTATTTCTCATCCGACATAAGGGACCTTGGCATCCACCTGTGAGCTTCAAGCCCCATGGAAGCCCAATCCAGGCTTATTCTTCCAAAACTGTCCACCAACTAGGCCCTGTAAAGAAAAATAATCACGCCCTCCAAGGATCTCAAGTCATAACATCATGATAAGTGAATCCAATCAATAAATGAGCCACATAAGCATGTGCATCAAATATCACTATATCAAACAGTTAATTTCTCAAAGACATTATGTGACTCGTCAAGATTGAATATGGGAGGGTTGACGAGGTGTCCTATTGGGTAGATCTTACCCTAGGTCAAGAGGAGTTCCCAAGAAATCCCTCTCTAAGCCATGTATAGTGGGTGAAGTGGTTAGGGTCAAGACTCAATGGGCATAGGGCTCATGACATACAAGGGGTCGTAGTGTCTCATTCATGGGTGCCTTTGTAGAGGGTGTGTGGTGCCTTTGTCTACAACACACTTTTTCCAAGCCCATTATTTTTCCATTCTTTCATAAATTTAAGGAAAGGTTGAAGGCCAGTGCCCTAGTGTGGTCCCACAAACACCTAGTGGAAATGAGAAGGTTGGCTCGTGATGAGACCCCTTTTCTCTCAACCATGCAACTGAGAGCCATTATCCTAGCTTGGTGACCAAATGATGGTAATTTCATACCACTAGATATTCATGGACATTATAGGCCGGCTCATGATGAGACCTCCTATCCTTCAACTAACCTTTTAAGCATTCTTTATCATATTTTATTGTGGGTCCCCCTTTACTCAAAGATAAGCGTTTCATTACTTTCTTGGGTGATCCCTAGGTGAAGCATCTAGAAGGTTCATACATAGGATTTTATCTTTTATCCACATCAATCCCTCTGGGCCTTCACCCCCTTCTTCCCATAGAATGAGGGACAACCCCTTCTTGGGTCAATACACCCTAAAATCCCAAGAGATAAGGAAATGGGGGGAATAGTGATGGAAAGTGGTAAGTATGGTCGGGAACGATACAATGTCTCTTCAAGGGAGTTCCTAGTAGCAAACCCATCCCCAAGGAAGACCAATTACTAGGGCACAATGTCAACCACCAAGGTGAAGCAGAGAAAAAGGCATAATGTCCAAGTATATATCATGAAATCTAGAGCAATCTAAGATACAACATACTCAAATGATTAAATATTGAAATGATTCTTACCATAATACTGACTTGTACCTCATGGAGAAAATCCCACTTCCTTCTAGAAGCCAACTGATGCCGTGGATGCCATCTAGAAATCTGCGACCATCTATGGTGGTGAGGGAGTCTCCATCTGTGCAAAGGGATATTGTTGGTCATGTAATCTCTCGACACTCCATATCTAGAACTTGAGGGACTCGAGACATAATCTCCTTAGTTATCCAAAAAATGGGGATAACATCTCACTCCTACTTGGGGACATGTGCTCGTCGTAGAGTGCATGCAAACTGCAACATCTCCACGTAGACTTGTGCCTGCCAAAAACTCAAACAAAGGGATCGAAGCATCTAGGGTGGTTCTATCACCCTTCAACTATATCTATCTATCTATCTATCTATCTATATATATATATACATCCAAAAATAAAAATTAAACTAGAAAAGAAAATTTTTGACATTTTTTCAAAAATTTCTAAGCTAAGCATGAAATCAATATGCAAGTAGAGCAAAATGAAAATGAAATGCATCTAAACTAGTATGAACAATCAAGATGCAAATGCAGGGTAAATCAAGATGACTTACCTACTTACTTGGGGCATGGGCCCTGAAGAAGTCATGTGACCTGGACGTATGGCTGGAGGAGAGATCCGTCCACTGGTAATGACATCTTCCTCCCGTCTAATGCTGTCAGATAATACCTTTCTTTATTAGACTTCTTCTTGATGATGTAAGGGCCAAGCCATGAGTTGTTATATTTTTTATCATATATGGGCTTGCCCTTTCTTTTGTCCCACATGAGCGCAATAATTCCTTCATTGAAATCGATGCAAGGTGTATTCTCATCGTATGGAGGCTCTGTGTGGACTATCTCTTTAATGATTTCTTCATGTTTCTCATCTTTTTCCTACATGATATGAATAGACCCCAGTTCCTTCCCATGGTATTTTGCAGTCTTCTTCTTATCTGTCCATGGGAGAAACATATCTATGTAATCTTCCTGTATGAAGGGTAACTTAGATGGATCATACTCAAAAACCTGTGGAGGAATATCATAGTAGTGTTCATTGACATAATTAGGGTCCCTCAGATCCATCACATGTGTATCTTTCTTTTCTCTATTATGTCAGATCTCATATGTGCCATCGACCATGGGAATATATTCATTTGTAAGGTTCATGCTAAGAAAAACCCCAAGGGATGAGGACCAGGTCCTCAACAAGACCATCCCCCAGGCATTCAGAACATCGATCACCAATATGTCCATGAGGACGCTAATATGTGGAAAATATATCAAAAATACCTCAACGTCTTCACATCCCCCCAGGACCTCTAACCTTCATGAATCAATACCACAAACATTTCCATAAGGTCAGGTTGTCTTCAGCCAAGTTGCTTCATTACCTTCAATGACATGACATTTTCTAAGGCCCCTGAATCAAGCATGTAGTTTTTCAAGTGGAGGCCATTCATGCTTAATAAAAGATAGAAAGGAGGGTTCTTGTCCCTTGGTCGATTGAGATACATAGTGTTAAAAATGATGGGAGGATCGTCCTTCTCGGTTGGCACCTGCAAGACTTTCAAAACTTCCCTTTTTATAGAAGGGATATTACACATCTATGTCAATGGGACCGTCATATTCAATTTTCCAAACATGCTTGTAACATCTATATTTAACTTAATATCATCTATAGGAGTTGGCTTAGGAAGCAACTCACATACCGGTGGTGGAGGTGGTGGAACCACCTTTTCTGTTGATGGAAGGGGAGTATCGGGTTGTGACAGAGGCATTGAAGCTTTATTTCTTCTAGTGTAGGTTAGCTATTCCCTTCTCCTCAATTCCTTCTTTTGATCATCTGTCAATTTACTCAAGGCCCAAAGTCTCCCCTCTCTTTCTCCTCTTCTTCTGGCTTCACTGATCTGCTCTTGGGTAACTTGTTCCTCTTTGAAATTCCAAATCATATCAATGAATTTCATATCGCCAGGACAATATTCGTCTCATCAGGGGAATTCATCTTCCTTGTGGGGTTCTTGGCACGGGAGGCACCAAGATTCTACATCAGTTGTCCCAATAGGTTTCAAAGTAACTAGGTCCTTTGCCTCTTGTTGAGGTCTTGTTTTCCAACCGGTGGCATCTCTCTGTTGTCTGGAAAACTGAGGTCTGGGAGTAGATTGATTTCTTTCCACTGTAGTCATACAACTCATAGGTTGATTTTTCATTTGAACAAACTACGTATTCATTTGGTCTATCTTTTCAGTTAAGAGAGTAATCATATCATGAGCACTATTGTTGGAAACTTTAGTCTTTGCTTCTGCTCTGACATGAGGGTAGTGAAAAGGTTCCACCTTTGAATCAAGGAGGTTTTATTCAATATCGACACTATACTCTTTGGCTTGTGTCAATGATGTGGGATTTTTTCCTTTGATAAAAATCGAAACTGCCCTTCAAAAGAGTTCATGTAAAGGAGATGAACTGATGATGTTGTAGGATGAAACTATATTGGAATTTGATTGTACAACCTATGAAACCTGGAATTGAATTCCTTTACCATCTCATTCTCCTTTTTCTTTATTTGATTAAACTGAGCCCCAAGTGTCCCTCCATCTTCCTTTGTTGACCATCTGTTCTTGAAAGAGTTGGCGAAAGCGTCATAAGATGTGAGATAATTGTCAGGGAGTCCTCTAAACCAATCAAGGGATTCTTCAGTCAATGATGAGGCAAATAACTTCATGGCCATATATTCATGTTCAATACTTGCATTTTCCATGTCCCAACCCATGACATAAAGATGATATTTAGTGGTTATCACATTGTTTCCTGGGAACTTTGGCAACCACGTGTTGACTTCCTTTGGCATTGTATTAGGGTAACCTTGGATATTGGCCATGTTAAGGGGTTTGCAGAGGTATTTTTCTCAATGGCGAGCCATTGGAGAAAGAGGAAGGGTAAAAGGGTTTTAACAACGAGAGACTTGAGAGGAGGCCTTCTTTGGTAAAACTTAGAAGGCTTGAACCTCCCAGGGGGGAAAAGGTTTGGGAAAGGAAGGGTTATGAGAAGGTCGAGTCACTAGTTGAGCTTCAAGATGAGCTCATCAAGGAAGGTGGAAAGGGAACATCCCTTAGGTGGAGTCACCATGGAAGCTAAGGGAAAGGCTTTGGGATAGCTTGCAAAGTGTCATTTAGGGTTATGAAAAGGATTTGAAGTCCTCCCCGAAAACAACGCCAGAATGTTATCGCTCAAGTTGTAGGTTGGGAAAATCCCGACCCAACCACTAAATGGCAACAACTAGGAGGTCACCTACCAAATTTCACCTTAGGAAGGTGTCCCCGTGACTTTAAAGGTGAGGTGGTCACCTCAAGGGGGGAATCTTGGTGACCCTAGGGGGAAAGGGATGATGGAATATAGAGATGGAGATAAAGTCCCTAGAATTCAATTCTAAATTGTATGAAGGTCTTCAAATGAGGTATTGAGAAGGTCCAAGGGTTGCCAAGTAGGTTGAGTGACCCACCAAGTGTGAATACCTGCCTGAGACACAAGAAAAACAAGCATATGTTGCAATATAATCAAGTGGAAAAGCAAGTGAAGCTTGATGTCCCTAATAAAAACAATTAGTAACTAATGTATATCAGCAAATGAATATATCTAAATCAGCATAAAGTGAACACAAGACTAATTAACCAATGTCAAAGCAAAACTAGCAATTGACTATGAATTATCTGAAGTACTTTGAGAGAAAATAAGAGGGTTGTTATGAAACAATTTTCTGCAGTAAATTATCAACCTCATGGATGTACCATTCAAAGGTGTACAACAGAAAAATCAACTATCAAAATGTGCCCCAAACTAGCCTAAAAAGTGCGCCCTAATTAGTAGATTAGGTGAGTGAAGTTTGGGGGTTTTCTTAGGGTTAGTTTGTGAGATATTAATGGTCTAGGGTTAGGGTTTTATGTAGCCTTATGGTTGTAGGAAA
>ML784354.1:180799-211114 GCA_009831015.1 Picea engelmannii
AGCATTCAATCAACGCACAACCCACTCCTTCAAGTGTTAACAACTCCATAATAGAGGTTTTGCACTATATCAAACAAGTTATCCAAATCATCAAGGACACAAGGCAAAGGGGTAAGCATGCCTACCCAAGTCTTACATCGATTTTCCCTTTTCATGTTACATAGATATAGGTACATACCAATTAATACTCCATCTCACGGAGATACCGAGTACAAGATTTTATAATATCACCTAGGTACCATTACAATACTTCTCCTAAGTAAAAACTCTAGGCAAAAACAAGCTCAAAATCTCTAAGGACCAATACACAAGATCTATACATACCATCTTAGACTTGCTACAAATACTAGGTGTGATTCACATTTCCATGTGGTCATTGTTTTTATTAAACAAAACACATGAAATTTACCTTCTTTGTCTATCAGGAAATGATCTCTACCATTGCCACTATAACTATCCTCGACATCCTTTGGACGAAACTCCAAAAAAATCTGTTGAATCCATAATAATAATTATGTTCTCTCTACTGCAATCTCATTATTCCACATTAGAATTAAGTTTTCCAATGTCATTTGGATTCTCCAAAGAGGACAATGTTAAAGCTCAATGCATCTTTAATTTCTACAATAACCAACCAATGGCTATTTATAGGAGCAACTCACTTCCATCTCTAACTGAACAACATACTAGTTGGGAACCAATCGTACCTTTGGGTCAAGAACGATACCACATAGATTGACTAGGAACCTATTGTACTCTAGGGCCTAACATCAATATGACTATAAAAATTGAATAATTGACACCATCCTATGGACATATTTCCATCTACCGAGACACCTAGGTACCCAACAATGGTGCTTTCCATTCATTTAGGAAAATAGTATCGATATATAATGTATCCATCTACATCCTACACTCTATGGGCTTGCTAATTTGAGGAATTGTGGAACCAAATTCCTCAAACAACCTTTCATTAAGGAATGGCTAGAGGAGACAAAACATGTAGGTATATTTTTTTTCCAACCACAACACACCTTGTTATCGCACAAGTTGTAGGTTGGGCAAAGCCCGACCCAACCACTAAATGGCGACAACTAAGAGGTCACCTACCCACTGTCACTTTAGGCAGGTGTCCCTGTCACTTTAGAGGTGAGGTAGTCACCTCAAGGGGGGAATCCCGATGACCCTAGGGGGAAAGGGATGGAGATGGATGGATATGGAGTTGAAGTCCCTAGAAGCCAAGCTTAAATGGTATGAAGGTCTTGGAATGAGGTCTTGAGAAGGTCCAAGGGTTGCCAAGTAGGTTGAGTGACCCGCCAAGTGCGAATAACTTCCCGAGACACAAGAAAAACAAGCATATGTTGCAATATAATCAAGTGGAGAAGAAAGTGAATCTTGTTGTCCCTAATAACAAAAGTTAGTAACTAATGTATATCAACAAATGGATATATCTAAATCAGCATAAAGTGAACACAATACTAATTAACCAATGTCAAAGCAAAACTAGCAATTGACTATGAATCATGTGAAGTACTTTGAGAGAAAATAAGAGGGATGTTATGAAAAGATTTTCTTCAATAAATTATCAGCCTTATGGCTGTATCATTCAAAGGTGTACAACAACAAAATCAACCATCAAAATGTGCCCCAAATTAGCCTAAAAGGTGCACCCTAATTAGTAGATTAGGTGAGTGAAGTTTGGGGGGTTTCTTAGGGTTAGTTTGTGAGATATTAATGGTATAGGGTTAGGGTTTTCTGCAGTCTACAAAAAACAAACTATTGGGAGAAAGAGGATGCCTCAATGAGGCAAGAGAGACAAGGGCTCAAATAAAACTTTCCAAAAGAGATAGACTTATAATTCGCAAAAAACATGTTTCCCAAGGTAATGCTTTTATATATCCAATGTAATAATAAATGACTAGTGCTCTTAAAAATTGGGTTAATGGGGTCATGCAAGGAAAGAGCTAGAGAAGCTACCTCCTTTAAGGTGTAAACCCTCTTACTCCCCAAGGCAAGTTTTTTTAGCTAGGGTTTAAGCTAAGGTGGTGTATGCCTTTATACTTCTCTTAGCAAACCCTTGTTGAACCAATAATATGAAGTATAAAATGATGAAGACTATGGTGGGGGTGTATTCCCTTATACTTCCCACCTAGCTCCTAGCACAACAACCTTGACTTGAAACAAATGATAGCATGAAAAAAAAACCATACCAATTTCAAGGAAAAATGCCAAGAAAATCCACCACAATAGCAAGAGAGACGCCTTCCAAGGCTAGCGCATCACTTCCATCAACCATAACATCAAGAGATAACCATAAACAAGATCCAAGAGAGACAAATTTGTTAAACATAGTGAAAATTTCAGACCAATACTTCTCACAAGAGGGAGAGTTATGTTAAAATGAGATCTTATGATCTCTTATTTATACAAAATGTCACCAAGGTAACTTGTCCACATATTTAGGGGTAAACCACAAGATTAGGGGTAAAAAACCCTAATATTGTCCCCTTAACAAAGTAATATTAAGCAATTCATTAAAATTTATCTTTTGCACATAAGAGAAACCCTAATTCATATGGACATCACCCCTTTAGGGGATGTTTTGGCACAAAGAGGAGGTTGTTGGTGATGGAGGAGAGTGGAGGGGTTTCCCAAAGCCATATATCAAGCAATAAGACCATTTCCTTCATGATTCCTTCAAAACGTCCATGTGTCATTGCATGTTACCTCACCACCATGCCCTAACCCCCCTAAGTGATGTCATGCTAAAAAAATGAGACGTTTTGTCCCTCCTGGGCAAATCGTTTGGCATGTGAGGGTTGGGCTAGGTCTTCCAAATCATCTTCTAGGTTTCCAAACTTTGTATTTCTCATCCGACATAAGGGACCTTGGCATCCACCTGTGAGCTTCAAGCCCCATGGAAGCCCAATCCAGGCTTATTCTTCCAAAACTGTCCACCAACTAGGCCCTGTAAAGAAAAATAATCACGCCCTCCAAGGATCTCAAGTCATAACATCATGATAAGTGAATCCAATCAATAAATGAGCCACATAAGCATGTGCATCAAATATCACTATATCAAACAGTTAATTTCTCAAAGACATTATGTGACTCGTCAAGATTGAATATGGGAGGGTTGACGAGGTGTCCTATTGGGTAGATCTTACCCTAGGTCAAGAGGAGTTCCCAAGAAATCCCTCTCTAAGCCATGTATAGTGGGTGAAGTGGTTAGGGTCAAGACTCAATGGGCATAGGGCTCATGACATACAAGGGGTCGTAGTGTCTCATTCATGGGTGCCTTTGTAGAGGGTGTGTGGTGCCTTTGTCTACAACACACTTTTTCCAAGCCCATTATTTTTCCATTCTTTCATAAATTTAAGGAAAGGTTGAAGGCCAGTGCCCTAGTGTGGTCCCACAAACACCTAGTGGAAATGAGAAGGTTGGCTCGTGATGAGACCCCTTTTCTCTCAACCATGCAACTGAGAGCCATTATCCTAGCTTGGTGACCAAATGATGGTAATTTCATACCACTAGATATTCATGGACATTATAGGCCGGCTCATGATGAGACCTCCTATCCTTCAACTAACCTTTTAAGCATTCTTTATCATATTTTATTGTGGGTCCCCCTTTACTCAAAGATAAGCGTTTCATTACTTTCTTGGGTGATCCCTAGGTGAAGCATCTAGAAGGTTCATACATAGGATTTTATCTTTTATCCACATCAATCCCTCTGGGCCTTCACCCCCTTCTTCCCATAGAATGAGGGACAACCCCTTCTTGGGTCAATACACCCTAAAATCCCAAGAGATAAGGAAATGGGGGGAATAGTGATGGAAAGTGGTAAGTATGGTCGGGAACGATACAATGTCTCTTCAAGGGAGTTCCTAGTAGCAAACCCATCCCCAAGGAAGACCAATTACTAGGGCACAATGTCAACCACCAAGGTGAAGCAGAGAAAAAGGCATAATGTCCAAGTATATATCATGAAATCTAGAGCAATCTAAGATACAACATACTCAAATGATTAAATATTGAAATGATTCTTACCATAATACTGACTTGTACCTCATGGAGAAAATCCCACTTCCTTCTAGAAGCCAACTGATGCCGTGGATGCCATCTAGAAATCTGCGACCATCTATGGTGGTGAGGGAGTCTCCATCTGTGCAAAGGGATATTGTTGGTCATGTAATCTCTCGACACTCCATATCTAGAACTTGAGGGACTCGAGACATAATCTCCTTAGTTATCCAAAAAATGGGGATAACATCTCACTCCTACTTGGGGACATGTGCTCGTCGTAGAGTGCATGCAAACTGCAACATCTCCACGTAGACTTGTGCCTGCCAAAAACTCAAACAAAGGGATCGAAGCATCTAGGGTGGTTCTATCACCCTTCAACTATATCTATCTATCTATCTATCTATCTATATATATATATACATCCAAAAATAAAAATTAAACTAGAAAAGAAAATTTTTGACATTTTTTCAAAAATTTCTAAGCTAAGCATGAAATCAATATGCAAGTAGAGCAAAATGAAAATGAAATGCATCTAAACTAGTATGAACAATCAAGATGCAAATGCAGGGTAAATCAAGATGACTTACCTACTTACTTGGGGCATGGGCCCTGAAGAAGTCATGTGACCTGGACGTATGGCTGGAGGAGAGATCCGTCCACTGGTAATGACATCTTCCTCCCGTCTAATGCTGTCAGATAATACCTTTCTTTATTAGACTTCTTCTTGATGATGTAAGGGCCAAGCCATGAGTTGTTATATTTTTTATCATATATGGGCTTGCCCTTTCTTTTGTCCCACATGAGCGCAATAATTCCTTCATTGAAATCGATGCAAGGTGTATTCTCATCGTATGGAGGCTCTGTGTGGACTATCTCTTTAATGATTTCTTCATGTTTCTCATCTTTTTCCTACATGATATGAATAGACCCCAGTTCCTTCCCATGGTATTTTGCAGTCTTCTTCTTATCTGTCCATGGGAGAAACATATCTATGTAATCTTCCTGTATGAAGGGTAACTTAGATGGATCATACTCAAAAACCTGTGGAGGAATATCATAGTAGTGTTCATTGACATAATTAGGGTCCCTCAGATCCATCACATGTGTATCTTTCTTTTCTCTATTATGTCAGATCTCATATGTGCCATCGACCATGGGAATATATTCATTTGTAAGGTTCATGCTAAGAAAAACCCCAAGGGATGAGGACCAGGTCCTCAACAAGACCATCCCCCAGGCATTCAGAACATCGATCACCAATATGTCCATGAGGACGCTAATATGTGGAAAATATATCAAAAATACCTCAACGTCTTCACATCCCCCCAGGACCTCTAACCTTCATGAATCAATACCACAAACATTTCCATAAGGTCAGGTTGTCTTCAGCCAAGTTGCTTCATTACCTTCAATGACATGACATTTTCTAAGGCCCCTGAATCAAGCATGTAGTTTTTCAAGTGGAGGCCATTCATGCTTAATAAAAGATAGAAAGGAGGGTTCTTGTCCCTTGGTCGATTGAGATACATAGTGTTAAAAATGATGGGAGGATCGTCCTTCTCGGTTGGCACCTGCAAGACTTTCAAAACTTCCCTTTTTATAGAAGGGATATTACACATCTATGTCAATGGGACCGTCATATTCAATTTTCCAAACATGCTTGTAACATCTATATTTAACTTAATATCATCTATAGGAGTTGGCTTAGGAAGCAACTCACATACCGGTGGTGGAGGTGGTGGAACCACCTTTTCTGTTGATGGAAGGGGAGTATCGGGTTGTGACAGAGGCATTGAAGCTTTATTTCTTCTAGTGTAGGTTAGCTATTCCCTTCTCCTCAATTCCTTCTTTTGATCATCTGTCAATTTACTCAAGGCCCAAAGTCTCCCCTCTCTTTCTCCTCTTCTTCTGGCTTCACTGATCTGCTCTTGGGTAACTTGTTCCTCTTTGAAATTCCAAATCATATCAATGAATTTCATATCGCCAGGACAATATTCGTCTCATCAGGGGAATTCATCTTCCTTGTGGGGTTCTTGGCACGGGAGGCACCAAGATTCTACATCAGTTGTCCCAATAGGTTTCAAAGTAACTAGGTCCTTTGCCTCTTGTTGAGGTCTTGTTTTCCAACCGGTGGCATCTCTCTGTTGTCTGGAAAACTGAGGTCTGGGAGTAGATTGATTTCTTTCCACTGTAGTCATACAACTCATAGGTTGATTTTTCATTTGAACAAACTACGTATTCATTTGGTCTATCTTTTCAGTTAAGAGAGTAATCATATCATGAGCACTATTGTTGGAAACTTTAGTCTTTGCTTCTGCTCTGACATGAGGGTAGTGAAAAGGTTCCACCTTTGAATCAAGGAGGTTTTATTCAATATCGACACTATACTCTTTGGCTTGTGTCAATGATGTGGGATTTTTTCCTTTGATAAAAATCGAAACTGCCCTTCAAAAGAGTTCATGTAAAGGAGATGAACTGATGATGTTGTAGGATGAAACTATATTGGAATTTGATTGTACAACCTATGAAACCTGGAATTGAATTCCTTTACCATCTCATTCTCCTTTTTCTTTATTTGATTAAACTGAGCCCCAAGTGTCCCTCCATCTTCCTTTGTTGACCATCTGTTCTTGAAAGAGTTGGCGAAAGCGTCATAAGATGTGAGATAATTGTCAGGGAGTCCTCTAAACCAATCAAGGGATTCTTCAGTCAATGATGAGGCAAATAACTTCATGGCCATATATTCATGTTCAATACTTGCATTTTCCATGTCCCAACCCATGACATAAAGATGATATTTAGTGGTTATCACATTGTTTCCTGGGAACTTTGGCAACCACGTGTTGACTTCCTTTGGCATTGTATTAGGGTAACCTTGGATATTGGCCATGTTAAGGGGTTTGCAGAGGTATTTTTCTCAATGGCGAGCCATTGGAGAAAGAGGAAGGGTAAAAGGGTTTTAACAACGAGAGACTTGAGAGGAGGCCTTCTTTGGTAAAACTTAGAAGGCTTGAACCTCCCAGGGGGGAAAAGGTTTGGGAAAGGAAGGGTTATGAGAAGGTCGAGTCACTAGTTGAGCTTCAAGATGAGCTCATCAAGGAAGGTGGAAAGGGAACATCCCTTAGGTGGAGTCACCATGGAAGCTAAGGGAAAGGCTTTGGGATAGCTTGCAAAGTGTCATTTAGGGTTATGAAAAGGATTTGAAGTCCTCCCCGAAAACAACGCCAGAATGTTATCGCTCAAGTTGTAGGTTGGGAAAATCCCGACCCAACCACTAAATGGCAACAACTAGGAGGTCACCTACCAAATTTCACCTTAGGAAGGTGTCCCCGTGACTTTAAAGGTGAGGTGGTCACCTCAAGGGGGGAATCTTGGTGACCCTAGGGGGAAAGGGATGATGGAATATAGAGATGGAGATAAAGTCCCTAGAATTCAATTCTAAATTGTATGAAGGTCTTCAAATGAGGTATTGAGAAGGTCCAAGGGTTGCCAAGTAGGTTGAGTGACCCACCAAGTGTGAATACCTGCCTGAGACACAAGAAAAACAAGCATATGTTGCAATATAATCAAGTGGAAAAGCAAGTGAAGCTTGATGTCCCTAATAAAAACAATTAGTAACTAATGTATATCAGCAAATGAATATATCTAAATCAGCATAAAGTGAACACAAGACTAATTAACCAATGTCAAAGCAAAACTAGCAATTGACTATGAATTATCTGAAGTACTTTGAGAGAAAATAAGAGGGTTGTTATGAAACAATTTTCTGCAGTAAATTATCAACCTCATGGATGTACCATTCAAAGGTGTACAACAGAAAAATCAACTATCAAAATGTGCCCCAAACTAGCCTAAAAAGTGCGCCCTAATTAGTAGATTAGGTGAGTGAAGTTTGGGGGTTTTCTTAGGGTTAGTTTGTGAGATATTAATGGTCTAGGGTTAGGGTTTTATGTAGCCTTATGGTTGTAGGAAACAATTTAGTACAACAAACAAACTATTGGGAGAAAGAGGATGCCTCAATGAGGCAAGAGAGCCAAGGGCTCAAAGAAAACTTTCCAAAAGAGATAGACTTATAATTCACAAAATTCATGTTTCCCAAGGTAATTATTTTATATCTCCAATGCAATAATAAATGACTAGTGCTCTTAGTAATTGGGTTAATGGGGTCATGCAAAGAAAGATCTAGAGAAGCTACCACCTTGGGGGTGTAAACCCTCTTACTCCCCAAGGCAAGTTTTTTTAGCTAAGAGGGTGTATGCCCTTATACTTCTCTTAGCAAACCCTTGTTTAACCAATAACATGAAGCATAAAATGATGAAGACTATGGTGGGGGTGTATGCCCTTATACTTCCCGCCTAGCTCCTAGCACAATAACCTTGACTTGAAGAAAATGATAGCATGAAAATAAAAACCATACCAATTTCAAGGAAAAATGCTAAGACAATCCACCACAATAGCAAGAGAGAAGCCTTCCAAGGCTAGCGCATCACTTCCATCAACCATAACATCAAGAGATAACCATAAACAAGAGACAAGAGAGGCAAATTTATAAAAGGTAGTGAAAATTTCAGACCAATACTTCTCACAAGAGGGAGAGTTATGTTAAAATGAGATCTTATGATCTCTTATTTATACAAAATGTCACCAAGGTGACTTGTCTACATATTTAGGGGTAAGCCACAAGTCTAGTGGTCAACAACCCTAATATTTCCCATTTAACAAAGTAATATTAAACAATTCATTAAAATTTCACTTTTGTACATAAGAAAAACCCTGATTCATATGGACGTCACCCCTTTAGGGGAAGTTTTGGCACAAAGAGGAGGTTGTTGGTGATGGAGGAGAGTGGATGGGATTCCCAAAGCCATATATCAAGCAATAAAACCATTTCCTTCATGATTCCTTCAAAACATCCATGTGCCATTGCATGTCACCTCACCACCATGCGGTAACCCCCCTAAGTGACGTCATGCTAAAAAAAGGAGGCGTTTTTCCCCTCTTGGGAAAATCGTTTGGCATGTGAGGGTTGGGATAGGTCTTCCACGTCATCTTCTAGGTTTCCAAACTTTGTCTTTCTCATTTGTCATAAGGGCCCTTGACATCCACCTGTTGGCTTCAAGCCCCATGGAAACCCAAGCTAGGCTTGTTCTTCCAAAACTGTCCACTAACTAGGTCCTGCAAAGACAAATAAGCATGACCTCCAAGGATCTCAAGTCATAACATCATGATAAGTGAATCCAATCAATAAATGAGCCACCTAAGCATGTGCATCAAAGATCACTATATCAAATAGTTAATTGCTCAAAGACATTATGTGACTTGTCAAGCTTGAATATGGGAGGGTTGACAAGGTGTCCTATTGGGTAGATCTTGCCCTAGGTCAAGGAGTGTTTCCAAGAAATCCCTCTCTAAGCCATGTATAGTGGGTGAAGTGGTTAGGGTCAAGAATCAATGGGCATAGGGCTCATGACATACAAGGGGTCGTAGTGTCTCATTCATGGGTTCCTTTGTAGAGGGTGTGTGGTACCTTCGTCTGCAATGCAGTTTTTCCAAGCCCATTATTTTTCCATTCTTTCATTCTTTCATAATTTTAAGGAAAGGTTGAAGGCCAATTCCCTAGCGTGGAGTCCAAATAATGGTAGTGTCACCCACAAACACCTAGTGGAAATGGGAAGGTTGGCTCGTGAGGATACCCACGTTCTCTCAGTCATGCAACTGAGATCCATTACCCTGGCTTGGTGACTAGATAATGGTAATGTCATACCACTAGATATTTATGGACATGATAAGTCAGCCCGTGATGAGACCTCCTATCCTTCAACTAACCTTTTAAGCATTTTTTTTATCATATTTTATTGTGGGTCCCCCTTTACTCAAATATAAGCATTTCATTGCTTTCTTGGGTGATCCCTAGGCAAATCATCTAGAAGGTTCATTCATAGGATTTTATATTTTACCCACATCAATCCTTCTAGGCCTTCATCCCTTCTTCTAATAGAATGAGGGACATCCCCTTCTTGGGTCAATACACCTTAAAATCCCAAGAGATAAGGAAATGGGGGGAATAGTGATGGAAAGTGGTAAGTATGGTCAGGAATGGGACGATGGATCTTCAAGGGAGTTCCTAGTAGAAAACCCATCCCCAAGGAAGACCACTTACTAGGGAACAATGTCAACCACCAAGGTGAAGCAGAGAAAAAGGCATAATGTCCAAGCATATATCATGAAATCTAGAGCAATCTAAGATACAACATACTCAAATGGCTTAAATATTGAAATGATTCTTACCATAATACTGACTTGTACCTCATAGAGCAAAGCCCACTTACTTTCAGAAGCCTGCTGATGTGGTGGATGCCATCTAGAAATTTGCGACCATATGTGGTGGTGAGGGGGTCTCCATCTGTGTAAAAGGGTACTACTGGTCATGTAGTCTCTCGGCACTCCATATCTGCATCATGAGGGAATTAAGACACAATCTCCTTAGTTATCCACAAAATGGGGATAACATACCTATTGGTTTAGCTGAACTGTTCTTCTTTACTGCTTGCGTTGTTGACCCAGGGTTCATATCTTTAAGGTTACCAACAAAGCCTAAAAATATCGGCCCTTCTGGTAAACCAGAAGGCAACGCAGTACACAGAATGCATTGCGCAGTCTCACCTGAGATAGCTTTAAATGCATGGATGTAAGACTCAAGTGTTTACAACCTAGGATTGAGTATGAGATATGGGATCTATATTCTGAACCATTTATTAGAACTTGTGTTACAAACTGCTGTTATTCTCTTTTATATTTTGACCTCCGTGGCATCTTTTCGTTATATCCCAACAACAATTAACCAAGCAATATAATAGCTCATTCATTCATTACACACAATGTTTAACTACTAAAAATATGACAAAGATATGCATGCATTCATCACATTGCACAGGTGTTATCATGGTTCACCCCCTCCTAGGCTACGTCCACAAAGATTTGGCTCTTGTCTCTCTTATTATGGTAGTTCTGCAATCTTGCGCCGTACGCTTACAATTCTCCTCAGATGGGTAAGATTTATATGGGTAGAAATAGATTGCACCAGGCTCCTCGACCTGCGATCTAATCCTCAAGATCTACCTTCTCTTCTTCGCTCTAGTTCGACCGCTTTACAAAAGTAGTTCATCTAAAAAATCATTGCATACCATATCAATCTCTACAAAAGTAGTGGGCCGAACTCTCTATGATACCTGCATATCTATATATATATATCTATCAGGCTCTTCATCCATTTACACAAACCTTACAAAAACCCTAACCCTATTGTCGTTAGGTCTTCCTTCTTTGCATGCGTGCTTTGCTTCCTTCCAACTGTCACCTCCTTCTTGCATGCGCGCGTGTTGTGCTTCTTACCAGTTGTCACTTTCCTCTTGCACCTTTTCTTTCCCATGATTGCTCTTCCAACTGTCATTCTTCTTTGTGCACGCTTTCTTTACCACTTCGGCCTACTGCAAACAGGCTCCCAACACTGACATGTGACTCGTCCCTAGTCACCTAATATCTTTTTGAGCTACCTTGATCTTCTCGGTGATTGTCTGGATTTTTTCCCTCAGCTCTGCTACTTTTATCAGTGCCTGTGCGGTATTCTCCTTAATGGTATCCACTACCTGAATTGCCACTTTGTCGCTTAGTAATCCTGCACATTTTGTCTGTGTTTGTGCCATCTGTGTGCTAGCTACTTATGCCTGTGCGAGTACTTCTGCTACCCATTCTTGTAATGGTTCTATTTGAGCCTGACACTCCCATTTCTGTGTTTGCGTAGTGATAAGTTCTTCTTGCATCTTCTTAAGCTCTTGCATCCCCTTGATGCGTTATGGGATTGGTATGGTATTTTTCCTCTGTTTGAGTTCTTGGATTGCTGAATTGATCCTTTCCTCTTCCTTTTCCCAGCGTTGAACCTGTGGATCCTCCTCTAGTCTTGTCCAAAGTTGCGCTGCTTTCTCGAGCAAGTCAGCTGCCATGCTAACCTGTTTCTCCATCTCCTGTATTTGCATTGTTGCTGCCTACCTCCTTTGCTCCTTTACTGCTAGTGGAGTCATTGGTATCAGTTATTCTTGGAGATCCTCGATCTCCTTTTGGTATCAAGCAATTGCCTGCACAATCTGGTCGATCTTTTCTATGGCTGGGAGCTCGTTTCCTTGCACAGTGGTTGGAAGTTTCCCAAAAATTTCTCCCACTCTTCATTCCAATTCATTCCTACATTCTGTCTCTTCCTAAGTTTTGAATTTGGCTTGCTCATACTCTTTTTCCAGCACTTCCCGCTACTTTGTTGTTTTCTGTAGCTCGACTAAGATTTTATGTGCCCGACACTGTATCTCGTGGTCGACGCTAACCTGTAATTTGTATAGTTCCCTTGATGACATCTGTGTCAAGACCAATTGGATGTGGTCCAAATCCTTCAGTGGTGTCTATCCCACTATTTCATCCATTCATAGCATGCTCGGTTTTATGTAGACCGTTGCATGTGTGTGTGGCATTGGGAGGATTTGGTCTCTTTCTTCTACCTCCACTCTTTCATTGGTTTGTGTTGTTGATGGTTGTATTCCTCTACTGCTACTTGCTCTATGGGCCTCCCCGAGTGTTCTAAGGAGATGTCCCATTTCTGCTAGCTCTTTTTGCAGATTATCCCTATGATGTGCTGCGTGATCGAAGTCTTCTGCTAGAAAATCCTGGACCATTCTGGCGATCATTTCTCCATCGTCCTCCATGATCGTATAGCCTGGTGATGCTCATTGCACCTGTTAGCACCGGAAGTCACTCCTGGATTGCAGTAGGAGCAGAGCCAGACACCCATAAGTTTATGTCACGATTTGTTAAAGGGGTTGATCGAATGGAAGTAAACTCAGGACAATATCGCTCACTCAGAAAACTGGGTTGGAACAACAAGGACATGCGAGGACTTGATCTAACTTAAGCCAGTAAATTTGCATAGTGGTGAGTAAGTGAAAGAAAATAAGGGGAAAAGTCTCAGATATGAGATCCTCTCAGGCCAGAGAAACTTCAAAGAAAACCTCAAACATTGCAGAACTAATACAATCAAACATACATTATATAGTCACAACAACACCCGACTGGATCATCCATACCCGGACTTTAGATTCAGAGGAACAAGGAAAGGAGGAGGCTGGCCGCCATTAAACAAGAAATCTCAAAATATCATTGTATAACCAGAGAACCAGAGGCTTTGTTAAAGCTTTACAATCGGGAGCTTAGCTCTAGCATCGATCCTTACAAAATGGCAAAATTGCCTACATATACTCAAATCCAATCACAACAGCAAAATCAAGGCTTAACATTAAAAGCATTACGTCTGCATGTTCATTAGTAGACTGCACCTGCAGTCTCTGGACGGTCGTGTGCTTAAACCAGACGCAATTGGAATCCTAGCACTTGCAGAAGAATTGACCTGTCTTAGGTCCCTTTCTGGGCTTTCCATTTATGGTGGAGACGATGTCTAACCACCACCAACCACCTCAATAACTATTTCCTTGGGATGGAGAACAAAACAGGTCAACTCTGCACTCGGACAACATGGAAACCTTTCTTTGATTGTTGCTCCTTGATCAATGGTCCATATTCTTTCGGGCATTCTCCCACTGGGAGCTCTAGCTTCTTTTCTTTCGAAATCCCCGACACCAGATCCGCGAAAGGATCAAGAACTGCCCTGCGTCCCCTGTACTCAGACAACCCTGGAGATGCTTGGGAGGATAGGTGCTTTGACAGTTTCCTGTGCTCGCTGAATGTGACCGGGCACCATGACTACAGGCCCAAGCCGGAGGTCTTTCGCATTTCGAATTTCGGCGATTTCTAATGAACGAAGGAGCGATCCTCTATTCTCTCGAAGTCTCGGTAGCCGAAATGCCGAGACGGGCACTGTCTCCAAAGGCGCTTTTCATATTTTCAGGATTCGGTGATTCCAGATGTAAGGGAAAGAGTCATTTGTTATATTTCAAAACCCCGGTAGCCGAAGTGTTGACCAGAGCCAATCGGGCGCGACATGTCCCTAAGATGGACGACTCAGATGAATATCTAAATGTGGTACTGCTTCTAGCCTGGGCCCTTTCGGTGTTTCAAGTTTCGGCGATTCCCAATGCAGTGGAGGAGTGATCCTTTGTTCTACCAAAGTCCCGGTAGCCGAAATCACAACTGAGGGATGATCAGGCGCCACATGTTCCTCCTTGATTGGATGACCTTGATCATTTCAACGATACTGAGCGCTATCTCTTGCGCTATACTTGGCGCAAATTCATTGACTACAACCACCCACCGACCAACGATCTGCTCCATCGATCGATCCTCGCCGTTGAACATTGGATCACCCATATGCTAACATTTAAAGCCCAAAATGGAGATTTTATGTGCTGCACATTGCACTCACAGCCGTGTCCTTGGACAAAATGCATTTGTTGGGATTTTAAGCCCCACTTCTTCACAGTTCGCGCCACAGGCTCGAAAGGAGAGAAAACACCCCCCTTTCTTACAAGAATTAATGCTAACATTAGGCTCCATGGGGGATAGATTCGTCCCTGTGATGCTCTAAGAACTAATTTGTAGCATCAGTGCCTTGTTTTTGGGCTATGGAGTCATTTATTAAACCGAAGATAAACAGAAAACAATATTTACAAAAACAGAGGAGCAGTTTATGGCTAAAAAAAAACATTTCTTCAGGAAATGCCCATTTATTGGGCTATTAAAAACTTCTTCGCCCTCCAAATCCTGCAACCTGTAAGTGTTATTCGAGAATACTTTAGATATTTTGAAGGAACCGATCCAGAGGGCATCAAACTTGCTATGTTTGCCTCTATCCTGCCTGGGTACATTCCATTTAAGCACCAAATTTCCCATCTCGAATTCCTTCTTCTTAACCTTCATGTCAAAGGCCTACTTGATCTTCTACTGATGACTGTAAGCTCTGTCCATTACCTGCTCCTTGATCTGTTGCACTTCCACCACTTGATGAATTCTTCTGACCATATGGTCTGGCTCTCCTTCATGACCTTGAAATAATTTTGCTATAGATAAAGCAAGCCGAGGGGGAAAAACAACCTCCGTCCCATAAACAAGTTGAAAAGGTGAGGTGCCCAAGGACTTCTTCATTGTCACTCGATCGACCCATAGAGCGAATTTGAGCTTTGAATCCCAGGCCCTCTTATTGTCTTCCAATAATATTTTAATGAGTCTGATTAGGATTTTATTAGAAGATTCTGCCAGTCCATTTCCTTGAGAATAATAGGGAGTGGAGTGAATTAGTGAAATCTTGAACTTCTCACAGAACTTAATCAGAGGCTCAGACTTGAAAGAAGCAGCATTATCGATGACAATTATGTTGGGACAACCAAATCTGGCTATGATATCCTCTAGGAAGTTGATAATTACCTTGTGTGAAGTACTCCTGGTGGGGGCAACTTCTATCCACTTGGTGAAATGGTCTATTGTAGTTAGGATCCATCTGTGCTGGCCACTTGAAGGAGGATGAATTTCTCCAATGAAGTCCAACCCCCACTGTTGAAAGGGTGATGACACTACTAAAGGCTTAAGAGGTAGAGATTTGAGCTGCTGCTTTCCTAATAATCTTTGGCATTTGATGCAATCTCTAACTTCTCTGCAGGCATCAGTGAATAAGGTGGGAAAGTAGTACCTAGCCCTGAGAATTTTGTGGGCTGTGGTCTTCCAGAAATGATGCCCTCCACAAAGGTCGCTGTGGAAATCAAAGATAACTTTCTGGGCTTCCTGTGGATTCAGGCACCTCAGAAACACTCCTAGAGGGTCTCTCCAGTACAAGACATGGTCAATAAGGCAATATCTGACGGCCTTGAGCTTTAAATCTCTTGCCTTTCTTTTACCCATCCCATCAGGAGGCTTCAACTCTTGCAAGAAGTACAAAATGTCTCTGTACCAGGTGCATTCTGCTAGTGATAAGCTGCCCTGAGAGATTTTGCTGGACGACTCAGCTTGCTGATTTTCTGAGCAAGCGTTGATGAAGCTAACCCCCAAGGCCCTGCAGTTGGATTCGGCCAACAACTTGGCTAAAACCTGCCCTTTTACCAACTTGGTGGCCTTTATCTCTAGGTCAAACTCTAGGATCTTGGAAATCCATTTACCTCTTCTCCCATCTATGTCAGGTTGTATAAGGATGTCCTTCACAGAGGCTGAAGGAACGTATGCAGTCACTCTTGAGTGGAAAACATAGACTCTGAAATCCTTGAGAGCTTTCACCAAGGCATAGGCCTGTTTCTCCATGATATCATACCCGATATCTGCATCTCTTAATGCCTTGTTGAAGAAGGAAATGGGTAATTCTCACCCATCCTCATTTGTCTGCAATAAGATCGCTGCTACTGTATCAAAAGAAGCAAAAGAAAAAATTAGGAAATCCATGGAATAATCAGGATTGATCAGCACAGGTGCCTCAATCAATGCCTTTTTTATTTGGACAAAAGATTCCCTGGGCTCAACAGTCCATTTTACTTCATTTCCCTTTTTGAGTATGGCTGTGATGTGTTTCACCAACTCAACAAAATTTGAGACGAACCGCCTTAGAAAGTTAATCTTCCCTAAAAAATCCTGGACTTCCTTTCTAGACTTGGGAAGTGACAGGGTTTGAATTGCCTCTACCCTGCTGGGATCAATTCTCACTCCCTCTGCTGATACTATATGGCCTAACAACTTCCCCTCCTTCATAGCAAACAGATATTTCTTGAGATTTAAGGAAAGGCCAAACTTCCGGCATTTCAAGAAAACTTTCCTTAAGTGACAGAAGTGCTCTTTATCAGACCTGGAGAAGATTGTGATGTCATCTAGATAGATCACCACAAACTGATCTTTCTCCCCGATGAAGGCTATATCCATGGCTCTTTGAAATGTTGCTCCTGCATTCATTAATCCAAAAGGCATTTTGGCATACATGAATGTGCCCCAAGGAGTAGTGAAGGATGTTTTTTCTCTATCCTTAGGCATGATTGATATCTGATTATAGCCAGAAAAACCATCAATCATGGATATCCTAGATGCACCAGTTACCCTTTGCAATATGTGTTCCATGTTGGGCAAGGGATAGTTGTCTTTCTTTGAGCTCCTGTTCAGGTTCCTGAAATCAACAGAGAGCCTAATTTCTCCACTTTTCTTCCTTACCGAGACCAAACTGGCCACTCACTCAGAATATCTCAAGGAGATAATGATTTGGGCATATAACAACTTCTTCACTTATCTCTCCATGACCAACAACATGGGATTTATCTTCCTTAGATCTTGCCTAAATGTCTTAGCCTCTTCCTTCAGTGGGATCTTGTGTTCAATGACAGATGTGTCATATGTCTTGAGGTCTTCATAGGTCCATGCAAACACATTAACAAATCCTCTTAATAACTCAGTGTATTCGGCCCTCTGTTCTTTGGTCAAATTTCTTGACAACTTGACAAACTTAGGCTCCTCCTGTGTGCCAATGTTGCACTCAACTGTATCATCATCTCCATTTTCAATCCTACCCTTTACTGCCACATCATTCCCATCGAACAGTCTTTCTAAAGGGACTAGTCCCTTCAAAATGTGATTGCTGGGCAACTGAACAATATGGTGATTAACAATTTTATTTTAAAATACCTCAAGGTGAGGGTCACCTTCAGGATCAGGGTCTTGATCAATGTGTAATGTGGAGAATTCATCAACAGACCGAAGAAATTTTTCAATTTCAAGATCGTCTTCGAATACCTTCCAATGCTTGATATTGTCCGAAACAGATGGCCTATATCTTATTTCAACCTCATCTTTGATCTTAGGTGGCAGAGGGATCTCAAACAGACTAGCTGAGACAACTAAGGAATCGACCAAAGTATTTTCCTCTCTAGGAATAAAATAAATGTTGAAAGCCAAGAATAAATGATCAATCAGGTCCCATACCTCATTTCTGTAACTTCTGAGCCAAGGATGCTTAGCTCGAGAAGCATTTTTGACTTGCTGGATAATCATCTCAACACTGCTACCTCCTCTATTCCCATTTCTTTTGCAACCCTTAAACCCAGAACCAGAGCTTCATATTCTGCCACATTGTTGGTAGTTTCAAATTCCATCTTGTATGACAGGGATATGGTTTCCTGACAAGGTGACACAAAAACCACTCCAGTGCTAGCACCTACGCTAGAAGAAGCTTCGTCAAAGAACATCTTCCAAACAAAGGTGGTTGGAGGGGGTATCTCATGATTAAAAATGGGTTGCTTTCTGATCTGTAAAGGGGCTTCAGGAGTCTCAGTGATCTGCAATAAACTAGACCCCAAATCAATGTCAAGTGCAAAGATGGGATGATTGGTGGGGTTTGCTTCATCACTAACAATGTAGGCCAACTGAGCTTTTTCTGTACAACCTCCTGTGTTCCCCTCCAAAGACTAGAATGGTGGCATATGTGAGATCCATCTGTAATGTTCCTCCAAGTCTTTTAATTCAAGATCTTGACAACAACATGCCAAACTAGGGGGGGACATCAGCTACCACAATGTCCATGACCACACACTTCATTGGCAGTTAAAATAAAGAGACCACCAAGTCTTTGATGACTCCAATACATTGCAACCTCCTTGAATCAAAAGAGTACAAATCACGATAAGCCTTTGTCACTTCCAGTCCCAATTCTTCCATGACTGTTTTGGGCATAAGGTTGTGGGAAGCTCCTGAATCCATGAGGCAATTATGTAGTACCTTATCATGTATGTTCAGGGATGTTTAGAAGGGAGGGGATGAATCATCTCTGTCTTCTACCATGGGGCCTGGGATGACTATTGGATTTTCATCTTGAAGATTTACTGAGTCTGTGGAAGGCTGGGGGGACTCAGATTATAACAGCTTGGAGAGGGACCTTTTGAAATCTTCATTTTTAACTAGCTCTGAGAGGGGTACGAGAATTCTAATCTTTGGAATTTCATGCTCAAAACTAAAGGAGGAAAGAGGCTTAGGAGCTTCCCTTACCTTAGAGACAGGTTCTTTGGCTGTTGCTGAGGTATTCTGAGTTTTCTTTTCTTTAGTAGTAATTGTAGCAGGTTTAGCATGTTTTTCCGCTACGAGGGGATGATCATGGCTATCAAAATTCCCTTCTTTCTTCTTTGACATGAGATGATATCTGTTAGGAGTATTTCTATCCTTTTCCCCTTTACCCAACTCATTGACTTGACTGTTCATAAGGGATTCTTCATATATAGATTGAGTCAAATGGGGAAAAGGGAAAGTGTCTTCAATATAGTGAATTTCAGGGTCGAGCTCATCTATCTCCTCTCCTTCCTCACGAGCGACTAGGTTATTTTGGAGAGGGGTTGGAATCCTCTGCTCATCTTTGTCTTTGCCCCTTTATTCTCTTGGAAAATCCTGTGGCACATTGTTGCTAGGCCTCCTGAAGCCTCTGTTATCAGTATTTTGGGGATTTTTGTATGTGGGCTTCCCTTCTAACTCGCATCTTTCCATTCTAGCCGAAAGTGACTTTATCATTTTAGTTACCTCATCTGTCTGAAAGGGAAAGGGAGAGGAATTGGATGGGGAGGCTTCAAGTCTCTTCTTGGGTATGTCTCTATCAACCTTGTTCCTGAGTCAGTCAACAACCAATATGTTATATTTTACTTCCATGGCTGCATCCTGCATGTGAGCCAGAGTAGTGACTCTCCTTTCCCTCAACAAAAGGCAGAAGACAGGATCAAAAGTGCTAGCATAAGTGATCTTAGTAGAGGATTCTGAGGGCTTTATCTCATCGGGGATTTTATTATACATTTTATTGAATCTCTTGAAGAAGTCAGAGACAGACTCTCCTTCCTTTCTCTTCAAAGACCCAAACTCTGTCATGTAATACATGAAGTCTTTTTTGTCTCCCCATTGTCTCAAAAAGGCATTATCCAAATCCTCAATCCCATCGATAGATCCAAGAGGCAGGGCCCTAAACCACTTTCTAGCCTCGCATTCAAGGCTATGGATGAAAATCCTCATCCATACGTCTGCATGCATGATGACATGATCATCTGTGAAGTTGTAAAAGGCTTCAAGGTGTTCTTCTGCAGTTATGTCCCCTTCGCCTGTAAACTTGGGCAGCTGCTTAAGGTAGCCATCTGCTGGGAGGGCATTGAGAGGCTGAGGTAACAAAAGGGGATCATATCTAGCAGCTATTATAGCCTCCATTCTGGTCATGGGGGGATTTTCTCCTGCCATAGGAATATTAGGTGAAGGAGAACTCAGAGGAGAAGGAGCTCGAACAGGGAATACTGGGAATGTGCTACCAGGTGGAAGGGGAAACAATGGGGGATTTAGAGAGAAGGCTAAGGGGCTTGAGTTAGCAGACGCTTCTCTCTGTGTAGTAGCAACAACAGTAACAAGAGGAGGGGTGGTGAAATCTTCTGCAGTTCAGGGTCTACACCAAGGTACAGCTTTAGGAGAGAGGGGAGTGACAAGGATTTCTCCTTCCAGACCACGTGGGGAAAATTTAGCAGGAACACTTCTGAAATTCAGGAAACGAGAAACTTCAGAAAAAGGTCTGCTAGGAAACCGAGAAGAAGAAAATGGAGTTTCTACAGAAGGAGATGGCAGATTACCTGGTTCAACGATGGAAGTTTCTCCTTGAGAGGCCTTCCCTTTTCTGATAATCACCTCTAGATCAGCTTCAGGCGTAGCTAGAGGCAGTTGTGGATGGGACCGCATGTGTCTACCTCTAGAAGCCACAATTAACACAACAGGTTTTCCCCAGTGGAGTCATCACAATGGAGTCTCCAGGTGCACAATAGCAATCTTCAAGGGCTCTGATGCCTGATGCACCTTTAGAATTAGAGGCTCAATGTCATTCTACCCCAAGGAAAATTTTCAACTTCGTCCCCGACAACTGCGCCAGAAAATGTTAGCGTCGAAAGTCACTCCTGGATTGCAGCAGGAGCAGAGCCCGACACCCATAAGTTTATGTCACAATTTGTTAAAGGGGTTGATCGAATGGAAGTAAACTTAGGACAATATCACTCACTCAGAAAACTGGGTTGGAACAACAAGGACATGCGAGGTCTTGATCTAACTTAAGCCAGTAAATTTGCATAGTGTTGAGTAAGTGAAAGAAAACAAGGGGAAAAGTCTCAGATATGAGATCCTCTCAGACCAGAGAAACTTCAAAGAAAACCTCAAATTTTGCAGAACTAATACAATCAAACATACATTATATAGTTACAACAACACTCGCTGGATAATCCATACCCGAGCTTCAGATTCAGAGGAAAAAGGAAAGGAGGAGGTTGGCCGCCATTAAACAAGAAATCTCAAAATATCATTGTATAACCAGAGAACCAAAGGCTTTGTTAAAGCTTTACAGTCGGGATCTTATCTCTACCATCGATCCTTACAAAATGGAAAAATTTCCTACATATACTCAAAGCCAATCACAACAACAAAATTGAGGCTTAACATTAAAAACATTACGTCTGCATGTTCATTAGCAGACTGCACCTGAAGTCTCTGGAGGGTCGTGTGCTTAAACTAGATGCAATCAGAATCCTGACACCTGCAGAAGAATTGACCTGTCTCAGGTCCCTTTCTGGGCTTTCCCTTTATGGTGGAGACGATGTCTAACCACCACCAACCACCTCAATAACTACTTCCTTGGGATGGAGAACAACCCCGGTCAACTCTGCACTCAGACAACATAGAAACCTTATTTGATTGTTGCTCCTTGATCAACAGTCCATATTCTTTCAGGCATTCTCCCACCGGGAGCTTTGGCTTCTTTTCTTTCAAAATCCCCGAAACCAGATCCGCGAAAGGCTCAAGAACTACCCCGCATCCCCTGTACTCGGATGACCCTAGAGATGCTTGGGAGGATAGGTGATTTGACAGTCTCCCGTGCTCACTGAATGTGACTGGGCGCCATGACTATAGGCCCAAGCCGGAGGGCTTTCGCATTTCGCATTTCAGTGATTGCTAATGAATGAAGAAGCGACCCTCTGTTCTCTTGAAGTTTCGGTAGCTGAAATGCCGAGACGGGCACTATCTCCAAAGGCGCTTTTCATTTTTTCGAGATTCGGCGATTCCAGATGCAAGGGAAAGAGTCGTCCCTTATATTTCGAAACCACGGTAGCTGAAGTGCCGACCAAAGCCAATCGGGCGTGACGTGTCTCTGAGATGGACGGCCCAGATGAATATCTAAATGTGGGACTGCTTCTGGCCTCAGCCCTTTCGACGTTTTGGGTTTTGGAAATTCTCGATGCAGTGGAGGAGTGATCCTTTGTTCTACCAAAGTCTCGGTAGCCGAAATCACAACCGAGGGATGATCAGGCGCCACATGTTCCTCCTTGATCGGACGACCCTGATCATTTCGGTGATATTGAGTGCTATCTCCTGTGCTATACTTGGCACAACTCCATTGAATGGAACCACCTGCCGACTGACGATCTACTCCATCAATTAATCCTCACCGTTGAACACTGGATCACCCGTCTGCTAACATTTTAAGCCCGAAATGGAGGTTTTATGTGTTGCACATTGTGCTCACGGCCGCATCCTTGGAAAAAATGCATTTGTTGGGATTTTAAGCCTCACTTCTTCACAGTTCACGCCATGGGCTAAAAAGGAGAGAAAACACCCCCCTTTCTTACAAGAATTAATGCTAACAACACCTTTGATTTCTTGCGCGTGCTTGCTGCCTGTACAACCGTCTAGTAGTTCCCCCTGGTTCCTATGTGATGGGATTTGGGGCAGTCTCTTGCGCTCCCTTTGCTTGCTTCGACTGTTCGTTGATCCCTTTCTGCCCCTTCTGGGTCCCCATCATCTTTGCCCCTTCGTTTTCCTGCGTTGGCTTGTTTTTGGCTCATCCTTGGTTTCTTGGGCACTGGGATTTGCATAGGCTGTGTTTCCGCCTGCGTTGCTTCTCCTTTTGCAGGTCCTTCCGATACTTCCCAGGGAATGGATGGGATCCTCCATGCATCAGGACATTCACTGATGACCATGTCTATATCACCTTATGTGATGCAGTAGCGCATCGGTAGCCACTGTTTATCTGGATCCTACCTTGGTTGTATCCACATGGCTTGACGTGTAGCCCAGAAGTTAGTGATGTCCACATATTGCAAAAAAACCTTTGGTGTTATTCTCCATGATCGGCTAATAGATTTCTGTATGTCCCGTAGATATGCTTCAAAGATGATTCCATTTTCCCTCTTATGCTTGGCCTATGGCCTAGATCTTAGTAATAGATATCTCGCTCCCACTGGTTGTGGTCTAGTACAGAAAAATACATACTCTAGTTCCTGCCATCCCATGAAGGCTATGAGGGTGAGTATCCATGAGTAATGGAATTCTGTACCGAGGTCCTATGCATCCTTGCGAACAAGTTTAATAGATAAGGCGCCCAACTCACGAAGGTGCCTTCTGCGCACTATGCTGGAAATGCAATGACTCCTGCTGGTACTTCGTCTTTGCGGAATTTTCTTAACAGTTTATAGGCTAATATCTTTACACCCAATTGTTTCGCTGCATTGTTGATCCGTTTGATTATAATTCCTCTTGTCCCCTTGGAGGTACCATATTTCTTCTTCATTTCCTTTGCTAACGCTTTCTCCTTGGATTTATCATCTAGAATCAGCATGGGATCCATACCCCGACTGGGTAGTCCTATTATCTATGCGATAAGATCAACAGTTATGGGGACGGGTTTGTCCAACCATATATCCCCTCCGTGCATGACTGCTAATAGCTTATTAACGCATGTTGTCACATACTGGACTCTTCCAAAATGTAGAAGTTTCAACAACCCTAAAATGCCTGTTTTGTCCAGTTCAACTGCCCACTGATGTGGCTGGCTAATCATTTCACCAAGTTGGTTTACCACTATATTCTGCATAAAAACACTCGACACAAGTTATGGATACTTGGTTTCGTTTGATACATCATGGTTGAAATACTTGAGCTTCCCGATGTAACCCAGTAGTTGTGGCTCTACCTCTACTTCCTCTGGTATGCATGGCAACACAATTTCTACTGCCAGTTTCTTGTGAGGTGAGCTCGGTATCATAACTCTGTCTTCCTGCTGTGGTGGTTGGTACAAAGTTCCAACAGCTCTCGCTTGCTCCCCTATGAGACATTCTGGCCAAGCCGAGGTAGTTCCCATGGTCTCTTCTGTTGGTTGACCTAGGCTAGGTACCTACAACTCATCTAGTTGCCCTTGGATCCTCGATTTTGTGTCATTCTGTTACCTTCCATGGATGGTTCAATGCTTTCTGTCTGCACTTCCTGTTGGGTTTCCGCTTCCTCGTTCTGAGGTTCCTGCACTGCTGTTGGCATGTCCTCTTTCAGGTCTTCTTCTTGTGGCTACTGAATCACTTCCAGTATCAGTGTAGAGTTCACTGGTGTTATCTCTAGGGATGGGATCTCATCAATATCGACGATCTCCAGCTGTTGCTGCTCATTTTCTTCCAGCGGTCCTCATGACCTAGTTTGAAATTTGGTTGGTCTGGCTATCTGGCCTGGTTCGATGGAATTTGGTGGTGCCATAGTGGTGATTGTCGAACGTTTGCTGAGTTTGAAGGACTGTGGTGAGCTTTGTGGTCTCACTTTGTCCGTTTAGGTTACTGTTTCTCTCTCTTTGTTCTCCTTTCATGAATAGACTAGTTGCTTCCGTGCTCATGTGTTGTATGGGCTTATCATGAAGCTTATCGAGGATGCTTCCTTCATGATGCGATTAATGCACCATAACTATGGGTTCAATGTCTTTGTGGTAGTTTCATACTTTCCATTACACTTTTCCGTTTCCAGTTGTCGTGTTTAATATGATGTTCCATCAATCCTTGTCGTGCCTTAATTCCACTTTGTGTTGTCCTGTCATCCTGCTTTTTTCGACTTTTCATTTCCCGCTCATTTTTATTTTTCATGTAACCGTTGTTGTTACCTTTACTACATTCGTGTTTCGAGCATCCTGTGGCTTTTTATTTATTTTTTGCATGGTGGGTGGTCGACTATCCTTATATAGCTTCAGTTGGCTCCCGTTGATCATTCCTCTGAGGTTTGCGCCTGCTAAATCTCTTAACTATAAAACTCCACCATCTGTTACAGATTTGACCTCGTATGGTCCTAACCAATGCATTCTTATCTTTCCTGGGTGCTAAAACGATTTGTTGTCATAGAGAAATACTAGGTCTCCTTCCTTGAAAGTCTTCTTCTTAATGTGTCGATCATGCCATGCTTTGTCTCTGGCCTTCTGCACTTGTTGATTGAATCCTGCCAGGATTCGACCTTCCTCCATTGCTAACAGCTGGTTCAGTCTTTCCTGTATTGCGTTGCGTTCTATCATTTGTGTGATAGCTGCTACGCGTAAGCTAGGTACTAAAAATTCTAATGGCACTATTGCTTCTTGGTCGTAGACTAGTTTGAATGGTGTGTGCCCTATCAACTTCTTTCATTTCGTCCTATACGTCCATAATACTGCTGGTACTATGAGGTCCCAATCATCTCTGTTGACGTTACAGATCTTTGTCAGTGCGTTCTCTAGAATTTTGTTAAAGGTTTCTACTATGCCATTCGCCTATGGATGATACGGTGTGCTTTTCTGGTGGTGAACTTCAAACTCTTCGAGCATCGTGCAGATTGTGCTATTTATGAAATACGTGCCTTGGTCGCTCATCAAGACTCTTGAACACCCAAACCTAGTAATTACTTGTTCAAATAAGAAGTGTGAAACTGTGTCTGCGCTGTAGTCTTTTACTGGTGTGGCTTTTGCCCACCTTGTTAGGTATTCCGTTGTGGTGATGATGTATCTTGCCCTTGTTCTTTTGGCTGGTGGGTTAATTGGTCCCACAAAGTCTATTGCCCATTTATCAAATTCCTATAATGTCACTTGTGGTTGTAACTACATCTCATCCCTTCTGTTGGGTTTTCCTACCCTTTGACAGACATCTCATTCATGACAGTACTCTTCCGAGTCTCTATAAATTGTTGGCCACCATAATCCTCTGTGGAGTACTTTCTACACAATAGATTTTCCTACATAGTGTCCTCCTACCAATCCCCCATGGGATTCTGCTAAAATTCTTGGTCGTTCGTGCTCTAACACATACCTTTGTAAAATGCTATCTGCACCCATTTTATATAGATGTCCTGCGATCAATTGATAGTCAGTTATGCGAACTACCAGGTTCTTCTTCTGTGCAGTGGTATATTCTTGCAGCACAGTACCTTTTCTCAAGTACTAGATGATCTATGTGAAGTAGTCATCAATAATTTGTACTGAGAATAACTGGGCATCCAAAAATTTGTCTTCTAAGTTCTTGGGTTCTTCTCCATTTGTGACCCGTGATAGGTGGTTAGGTCCTGTATTCAGTTTTCTTGGTTTGACTATTACTTCGAAGTCAAATTCTTGAAATAACAGTAACCATCGATAGATTCTCCCCCCCAACACTGGCTTTTTGACTAGGTATTTCAAGGCTGAGTGATATGTAAACATCTTAAAATGTTTTCCCAATATGTAGTGTCTGAACTTCTGCAGTGTGTAAACCATAGCTAGGTCTTCTCTTTCTGTTGTGTTATAATTCTGTTATGAGTCTGATAGTTTTTTGCTTGTGAACGCTATCGAGTGATCCAAGTCTCCTGCTCCTGGCTGCGCTAAGATAGCTCCAAGTGCTATCGCTAATGCATCTACATGCACATGGAATGTCTTTCTCCAGTTTGGAAATACTAATATTGGTGTAGTGGCCATCTTTTCCTTCAGGGTATCCAGACCGTGTTGACACTCGTCGTTCCATTGGTACTTTGTATCCTTCCTTAGCAGTTTCTCCATTAGTGTTGTGATCTACGCATATCCTTTGATGAATTTCCTATAGTATCCTGTGTGTCCTAATGTTGCTTGTAGCTGACAGACTATTTTTGGTGCTGGTAAATTAATGATAACTGCGATCTTTGCCGGATCGACCAATAGCCCTTGTTTGCATACTATATGGCCCAATAGTATCCCAAATGGTGTTCCAAATATACATTTCTTTATGTTTAGTGATATTTGACACTGTTTGCATCGTTCTAGCATCAAGCGTAAAACTTCCAGATGGTTTTTCAACAGACTACAGATTGTCCAATCATCTAGTTATACCTTGAGAAACTGATGGATGAATTCTTTAAATGCTACGATAACCACTCTGGAGAATATTGTTGTGCATTCTTAGTCCAAATGAGATGACTGTATATTGGTAAGATCCCCATTTCGTCGTGAACATGGTCTTGTATCTGTCCTCCTGTGCTATCTTAATCTAATGGTAGCCTGAGAATCGACCAGTGAATGAGTAAGCTTCGTGTCCCCCCACATTCTCTAACACTTCATCCGTGAATGGTGTAGGGAATGGGTTGTGTAGGCATGCATCAGTCAACTTCCTCAAGTCAACGCATATCCTAATCCCTCTTCCTTGTTTCTTGTCCTGTACGACCATCGAACCTATCCATTCTGATTCCTCGACTGGTTCGATTATGCTGACTTCGAGCATCCAATCGATCTCCTCTTTAACTTTCTATTTATATATGGGGTTCAGTCTATATGGTTGCTGTCTAATCAGTCTCGCTTTAGGTCTGAGAGGTATATTCATCTCTCCCAGTTCTCCTACTATACCCTTCATCTTTGTAAATGTGGTAGGAAACAAGTCGTTGTATTCACGCAACAACTCTATGATGATTTTTACTGTTGGTTCATCCTAGTAGTCTCCAATGCTGGCCATTTTGGGATGTTCAACTGTTCCGATGTTAAATTTATTTACCTTGATTGGTGCAGAAATAACTTTGGATTTTATGGGTGGTCTCTTCACATCTCTTTCGCCTTCTACTTCTTCAATCTGAATGTCGCGCGAGTCATCTTCATCTGTTGCTTCCTCCTGTATGTGGTAACATGACAGTAGTTCCTTGACTATCTGCTTATTTTGTTGTTGTTCTTCAGTAATAAGTTCTATTTCCGGTTCTTCAATGAATATGACTCCTCTGATCCGTTTCAGGGCTACATCTATGTTGGGGTTCTCATGCTCGAATGAGAAAGTGATGGTAAAGTTCTGTTGCAATGTCGTCCATGTTGTAGTTCCTTTGCACAATTCTTGATCTATATACCAGTTCGCTGGTATGCCCTCTAAAGTGCGAATGAAGTTGTGAGGCCATTCCTCTGGTGGTGTCATTTTCCACAGCGTTTTTCACTCCTCCAAGTGTTTCACTGGTGTCCCTATTCCTTCATATCTTCGTCGTTTGTTGTTTTTCTATTCTGCACCGAACCTTATGCAGAGTAACTGCTTACACTAGTACCAATTTGTGATATTTTCCTTGTGTGTGCCCCACCATCTTGCGGGTGTGGCCTTTAGTGATAAATCCAATGATAGTAGCTTCTGGTTCTCTAATAATTCGTCTTCATATTGTGTTAAGAATGTTTCCAAATCATTTAGTCCGTGGCAACTGGGTGGTTCTTTTATTTCTATGCCTATCCACCATACTATGCGGTCTATTCTTGCACATATTCTCGTGGATACTTCATGTAGTCTCTGCTGCCAGTTTTCTATCCCAGTGTCTGAATCTGTTGCGCATGAAGTAATGCTGCGTCAACTGAGTACCCAGTCTGCAGTTGGGTTTACGTAATCCTCCTCATGCATAGTTGTTCTGTACAACTGGCCAATCTCCTCTAAGTCCAGGCAAGTGGGTTCTACAAATCTTTCCCCTTTTGATGGATCTAGTGGTGCTATGACCCTGTAATCTCTGGATTCAAATGTCATTTTCCTTGTCTTCAAGTTAATTATGGTCTGGTTTTCAAATGCCCAATCTAGACCGAGTAGTGTCAGGTATGGTGTTGTGCCATCTACTATTTCGATGACTTCAAAGTCTGCTTTAGTGTGAACTCCATCAAGATCTACTGTTACTCCTTTTAGTCTCCCTATTGGTAGGACCCTATGTTGGTTTGCTAGTTTTAATTGGACATTTGAGTATCCCAATGTTGGCTCTCCCATGCATTGCCAGGTTTTCTTGGGTAGCACATTCACTTCGGATCCTAGGTCCAATATGATGTCTCCCATATTGAAATCCCCAATGTTAGCATTAAGCCTAAATTCCCTACTTGTTCTTCTTCTTGTGTGTAGATGATTGACAATTTTTGGTTCTAGGTTTTGTTTTGTCTCGCTGCTACATTTCTCTAGGATGTTTTGCAATATTTTCACAGATGAAGGATCACTTAAAATTTATATGCATGATTGCAAAAATTATTTGATAGTACTTACTTTTCCCTTGGGTGGCATTCCGTTGGTATGATCCAATGATGGTGGCATTTTGTATTTTGGGGTTTCATGGGATGGTTGCGCAGTGGAAGCCGATAATGTGTCCATCTTCTGAAATTCTTGTCTGTCTTCCTTGAAAGTCTCATTTTCTTTGGGCGCATCGAACTGCTTCCTTGGTTCGATGTTCTTCTTTACCCATTGGTTTTGTGCAGGTTCCTGTTGGACTGTGTTGTTTCCTGTTTTCGTTCCTCCATGAGGGACTATATTGATGTTCCGTCCATCCGCCCTTCCTTCGACTAAAATCCATTGAACATACTGATTGTTTTGGTTCCTCTTGTTATCACTAAAATTTCGTCCGCACATGGCGACAAGAACTCCGCATCGTCAAAACAAGAATGAGGTCATTCATGGCACAGGATTAATTCCACAACATTGCAAAAGGGTCAAAAACTATACTAAGTGACCAAAAATTGAAGGGCGCTTTACAGAATCTGGGTGCGTGCGCATATGCGTGTAACAACAACGTACAATGCGCGCATACACGCATAATGCGCGACTGTTGGATGAAAAACCCGTGCACCTGCTAAATGGCGCATTTATTGAAATTGGTCGGCCTCCCAACCACTAATGGATCAGCTCCCAAGCCGATTTGACACCAAATCCGAGTTCAATCCGCATGGTGGGCTGGTCAAAGGCCTAATTGATCCCTAAAGAGCCCCTTTTCACACTCCAAAGAGGTTACATAATCACCCAATGCTAGGCTATAAAAAGCCATGAATAACCATCATTTTATCAAGGAATTCTATGCATTGTTATGCTGCCAAGATTGTTAAGGACTCATTCTTTGACAAGAAAACATAGGCATCATTTCACAAGAGCTATCCACCTCTCCCTTTAGTGGATAAGCTTGGAGTTCTTTCACCCACATTTTCATCTTTTCATTGTAAGGAGAGCAAGCTTGTGAGGGCCTCAAGAGCCTTCCATTGGAGAAAGAAGGGACCCAAGTCCCCTTTCTTCATTGTGCCTTTGGATTTCATCA
>ML784354.1:212614-228066 GCA_009831015.1 Picea engelmannii
TGTTCCAATCACCATAAGGCAGGGAGATACCCGTGAAGGGTCGAAGGCCGAGGTCCGGTTGTTCTGTGCGTCCCCCCTTGAGGCACCCACCTCTTGGACGGGATCCAACCCGTGACCCATTTCTTAGGCTGAAAATCTAAATGACGCACTTGGACCGAGGTACCTAGTGACCAATTTTAGAACATCTACCCAGGTGGCGGTTGTGGGCTGCAATCGCACCTTGATTGGATTTTGTGTGGCTATTGGGAAGTATCACCAGCTCTTTCAGGATATTGCCCCCTCTACCCCTCATTATAACCAGTTATTTCATCCTTCACTAGCGTCTCTTCCGGTGACTTCAGACCCCACTGTTGAGAGCTATTGGAAGGTCCAGTGCTATTTGAGAGGAAGGATGTTACGTCTTCTAGGACACGAGCATTTGCTTTCTTTTTTGATTCCCCCACGCAGACAAAACCCTCTTACCCACATATATGCTTCTTTTTCATTTATGTATGATGCACACCTGATTACAGTTTGACTTTGATATATATTGTGTAAAACAATCTCAGCAAAGGCTTTTTGTTTCTATATTTCTCTCACCACTTGTTGCACACATTTCACACAAATAGTCTGACATCATAGGGGAACCATAGAACCCCCGTTGTTCACGACGCTTGCTCAATCTTCCTCCTATATTAGGGGGAGTATCTGGTCGTACCCGCTCAGCGGTACCTCCTTCACACACTCCTATGAGTGCTACCATCTTAGGATCAACTTTGCTTGGTTCTACCTTACTTGGGTCCAATTCCCAAGGTCACACAGTCACTCGCTCTCCTTTGCACAGAAGCGGGGGACCCACTTCCTCTCAAGAAGGGAGCACCAACCCACCTAGTCCCCATCAAGGGCCAGGTTCACAAAACACCATGGCTGGAACTAACATTCCTACCCCACTACAGATGCCATACTTGGCCTCTCTCAACATACCAGATCTCACTAAGCTTACCAATGATCCTATATTGCATGATGCCGCATGGCCTGCAATGCCAACCAAAATTCCTTCAGACATACCAAAGTTTGAAGGAAAGGCAGGGGATGACCCCGCCAACCATGTCATGAACTTTCATCTATGGTGTTCTTACAATAGCATTATGGATGATTCCGTCAGACTACGATTATTTCAACGCACACTTACTGGCCCATCAGCCAAATGGTATGTCGAAGAAAAATTAGGATCCCATACGACCTTTGAGTCCTTGGCCAAAGCATTCTTAACTTTCTTCCAATTACCCATCCGCCATGACAACGGTCTAGAACTACTGTCTAACTTCAAACAGACCTCAGCCACCCACATCGCTGACCACATTCATGAGTGGCGTAGGGGATGTAGTTTGTGTAAAGCAGAAACCACCAAACAACAATGTCTTGACTGGTTTCTTAGATCTCTTGTCACTCTCCTTGGTAAGGATGTAGCTTCCACATTTCCACAATCAGAAAAGAAAGCCATCAGTAAGGCTCAACAATATCACCTTATTTATGCACAGTCAGGATACTTATACACAGTACTTCCTGATCTTCCAAAACCGGTGCCATTTGGCCAGGACAAACCTGGGATGTCCCACTCAACAGACGGACTAATAGGTGCCACCACACACCATGGTCCACAACCCTAACCACCATCGATGTATGGAACACCTCAATACCCGCCGGCATATGGGGGCACTCCTTATTTCCCCCCACCCCCTTATCAACAGCCATATCCTGTTGCTATACCTCCACCCATTAGTGGACCACCATCGGCACCTCCCATACATCCACCTATTCCCTCAACCAGTGGTACCCCCTCAACATCAGCTTATAGTACTAGTGAAAGCACGATGCCTTCCTATGTACCCTATGGATCGGTACCACCACAAAATCCATACTTTCCCTTTCCGGGTCCTCCACAACCCATGGCTTCCCCACATCCTCATGCGGGGGTAAACTTTGTTCAACCCTCTGCTGCTCAACAATACCAAAATTTTGAACAGTTGAACATAGCCAACCCAACTCACCCTTCGAACAACGCTAAGAAGAAAGGAAGGAACAGGAATAACAACAATCCTGGTCAAGGCGGGAATCAACCCCCTCAACATCCCCCCACTGGGGGCAATCAGAACCAAGGGAACCCAAACCCCCAAGGGGGCAATAACAACAAACGCCAAGGGAGGAATACTGTTAAAACCATCCACCCTTGTGCTCTTTGTGGCGTGTACAGTCATTACACTCCCCATTGCCCCCAGATAGTTGATTTCAAAAGGTTGAAAGACTCTGGAAGCCTCCCTCCTTCTCCTGCGCAACCTGCCCCGCAGCAAGCACAACAACAATATGCGCAACAACCCCCTCCCGCCGTGCTGCAAAATCCTATCCCACATCAAGGTGTCATAAACACCCAGCAAGACACGCAGTATCCCCCACCTCAGGTGGGCCAATACCATAATCCCAACAATCCAGTAGAGCGAACAATTCTCCTCACCAGTGAGGAAGAAATTCTTTTGCAAACACGCAATCGTCAGTATCCTACAACAACTGAGTCTACTCCCATCCCTTTAGAGACAAACCCTACACCGATGGGACCCCCGTTGATGATCCCCCGCCCTTCGGCTAAACCACCATTACGCATCCCTCGCATCCCCTTGCGTAGGAATGTTCACAATCCACAAGATAGGGCAGCACATGACTACAGCTTGGTAGATGACTTAGCGCAATCCCCGGCTGCCATGTCAGTTCTGGAAGTCCTCCAGACTTGTCCTACGCAGCGGAAGTCACTACTTTCTGCCTTGGGGGAAGTCGACCCTGCCGATACTCGACTCATCACTTTTGACCTTGATAGCTGCGAACCTCGTCTTCCCGCCGCCGTCGCTATTCAAGTACCAGTAAAAATACGGAACATCACCATCCATCGGTGTATCATCGATGAAGGAGCATCTACATGCATCATGTCCAAAACAGTATGGTAGAAACTTGGTTCCCCAGAACTCATACCATCCACCATCACATTACGGGCTTATGACGGAAGACCATCATCTCCTGAAGGGCTCTTCCAAAATGTCCCCGTGGAACTCGAGGGCAAAACGATTCTCATTGACATTGAAGTTATCAATGCTCAACTTGATTACAATATCTTGTTTGGACATAGCTACATGTATGCTATGAAGGCAGTGGCATCATCAGTCTTTAGGACAATCATGTTCCCCCACAACGGAAAGATTGTGACCATTGACCAAGTCTCGCATTACAAGCCTAACCCATCTGCCAATCTCGATAACATTCTTCCTCTCATTCACACCAACAAAGACGCATATCCACTCATTGAGATGGGGCCTGGGATTTTCAAAGATCCAACCTTGTTAGGGACATACCATGGAGCACCACCACTTCTTCCCCCTAATCAAGTATGCGTCATCTCCTCTAAAGAAACTCACACGGAGGATGCTCATCCTCCTCAGGAGGCTTCAGTCATTCCTGACGTCTCAACAGTCGCAACATCACTCCCACAGGAGCCTCCTGTGAACTCGTCGACCCCCACAGTCCACGAATCCACACCCCCTCAGGGACCTAGTCCCATTTGGGAGACAGTTCCCCGACCCCTCACTCAAATTCCCTTCTTTTACCCTCCACCCGGTATAGAAGCATTCCAGGTAGCCGCAACGCTCACACTACCCAATATGGTGTTAGCGATCCCAATGTGGTACTTACATCCACCCGAGATGGTCCCTCGCCCACAGGAAGGACTCCCCATGACGATTCTTGTCCTCACTCCCACTACCCCCACTACCCCCATACTCCCTACCCCCCCTGCTGCAGCTGGGGGCAGGAGAAAGAAGAAGGAGCCCACAACTCCACTTCCTCCATGCATCCCACCACCTTGCGCACTGTGTGACAAAGCGGGTCACCAAACCAACAATTGCCCATCACTACCAGAATTACGGAATTTGATTCCACTTAATCAAATTCCCACAACACGCATCACTATTGCTAGTCCTACGGCTACCACACAACCGTCCAGTAGTAAAACATTGAGGACCAAATTCGCGTGTGCCATCTGTTCTGAGTATGGCCATTACACCCATCATTGTCCAACCCTGCCACATTTTTGGCAGGCATTAGCTATCATATGCTAGGATTTTCAGAGCAACCCATGCCCTGCCACATCCTCCACAAAAAATATCTCCGACATTCACTATGTCACCACTTCAGTCAATGAACGCATGAGGTGCCCCTGCTCTCTTTGCGATTCATTAGCGCATTTTACATTCCAGTGTCCTATAATCCTTGCATATAGGCAACATCAATTGGACCTGCACCACCAACCCGCAACGGCGGTAATTGACCTTACTTCATCACTCGAGGCTCTTCATGTCATTTCTCCAGAACCCGAGGCACTCCCAATGCCTCCTTGGTTCTTAAATGATGTCTCTGAGGAATTACCCTGTAACCCCCCCAACTCTCCTACTCATTCCCCGACGGAGACTCTCCATCCAACCACCACGGGTACCCCTCAGTGCTTCAACATATGGTTCATGACGAGCGAACCCTCACCATCTGCTCGCACCTCTCCCCTTGCTTCACCAGCAGGGGGAAATCACACTAGAATTGAGATCACTCCTCATGATCCATTATATTCTCGTCGTTTCCAATGCGACAAAGAAATACTGGAAGAACTACAATGCCCGGACTCTCCCTCGGATGCACTACATCATCGTGCTCTCTTCCTTCCGCAGGAAGCCCTCATGCCTCCTAGCCACAATCCCATTTATGCGGTCGAAACCAAAGATTTTATCCCACCTGGGCCTATCGATTGGTTCAACAATCCCATTCCTGCACTCGACGCTTTTGAAGAAGGTAATCTGGACAAACTTCCACTCACCATTTCGGGAGCCCACGACGTCCATTTTTCGAACCGTCTTCAGCCACGGGATCAGCGTCCCGCCACCTACATCACAGCTGTCCCTGGGTCACTTTTCATCCTAAGCCCCCGGGGCGTCTTTTTTCCATATCATGGTCAGGTATGCACGTGCATAGTCACATTTGTCAAATATATGCTCATATCTTTGATTCTCTTCATATATTGTTCACTTTGGGTATTTGGTTGTTCTATGTGCAGGTACTTGATCATCATCTCTCCACATCATTCCTTCAGGTATATACTCAACACTGGCATGTAGTCTCTCCCGCTGTATTGCATTTACATTTCCAGTCACACCCTCTGATATTGGCCTTTAGGATACCCATTCCCGGCTCTGCAGTACTCAGACCTCCAGTTGCATCTTCAGTACTGTCACCCGGTAGCATTCTCACCCACATGAGTTGTCCCATTCATAGCACCTTTTGGCACTTTTGACACTCATGCTGTTCTTCATTACCCTTTAGGGATGGGAGTCCCGGTAGTATTTCATCATGTTGCAGATCAACCACATACTTCTTCTCCTCATTTTGCTAGCTTCCCATATGGACTCCCAGATCATCGCTTCATGGTTACGTTCTTTTTACCTGCACCTCCGCAGGATCATGAACCCACCATTTCATCCACCATCAGTTTGCCCCTCTGCGAACCTATCTTCATTTCACCTACCTCATACAAAAACTCGCCAATGGGGCCCCCACCCTTCATTAGTTTTCCAAGAAATTTCTTCCCTCCCTGGGGCACTCATTTCACACTGGGGCACACGTTTCTGTATTTGTACATCTTTCCCACATTTATTCATTATTTATTGTACAAACGCCTTTATTTTCCGTTATTTACTTTTGTCGTCACCGTTGGCGACCTGCTTTCCTTTTGGCCACACACCACCCATGTCACCCTTGGTTGGAGCTTTACTTCTCATTTACCCTCTCCGACATCGTCTATATCTTCAGAGTACTACCCATATCACTTACCTATACCCTCTGAATTTGTTCACCTTGTCCCGCCTCTGGCACAACTTATCCTCGGTCTTGGCGTCCCCCTGACACTCGACCTTGTCACACGGTTGTGGCCACTGTTTGTCTCATACATTCTCCAACCAAGGGAAGTCTTAAGTCTTCCCACTTCTTGACTTCGTCCATGTACCTCTACCACTTCCTCACCACAGTAGATTCCGTGAAGCCCTTTGCTTCTGGAAGTCACGTCCCCCTTTTGTCGACATCAACATAATTTTCGAGAAGGGCGACAGTATCTTGATTCTCATTTTCCATTCAATGAGAGATCTCCGACGACACAGGGGGAAACACCATTACTCCCTGATGTCGTTGACCCCCATAACATTCGACGCCAACACTTCCTCATGTTGCGGTGGGTCTTACTTTGCGACTATTGCAGTTATTATTATCATTTGTCGAAGACCTCTGAACGTGGTAGGGCCATCAATGCCCGCATCATTGTTGCTGCTTATTACCGTGATCATTGCCTATTGTTCAGAGTATGTTCCGTTGCAGAATTGTCTTCTACCTTTATCATTACCGCCCTCGAGGGCGCTGCAGTTGTCTACACCAACATTTCCGTCATCTTTTTTCAGAGTTACATCATACGAGCATGGGGCATGCCCGCCTCGTTTGTACACAGTTGTATATTGTTCCGCACCTTATGGAAGGTCGGGTTCTACTTGTTCCTTTCTTCTCCAAAGGATTGCTCTACAAGGTCCCTCTCTTGCTCTCCCTTACAACACCATTCTCAGTAAAAGAAACATTGATGGATTTCGGCTATACGTATGCTCCTAACCTCATCCATCAGGGGGCATCTGTTATCACTGAAATTTCGTCCGCACATGGCGACAAGAACTCCGCATCGTCAAAACAAGAATGAGGTCATTCATGGCACAGGATTAATTCCACAACATTGCAAAAGGGTCAAAAACTATACTAAGTGACCAAAAATTGAAGGGTGCTTTACAGAATCTGCGTGTGCGCGCATATGCGCATAACAACAACGTACAATGCGCGCATATGTGCATAATGCGCGGCTGTTGGGTGAAAAACCCGCGCACCTGCTAAATGGCGCATTTATTGAAATTGGTCGGCCTCCCAACCACTAATGGATCAGCTCCCAAGCCGATTTGACACCAAATCCGAGTTCAATCCGCATGGTGGGCTGGTCAAAGACCTAATTGAGCCCTAAAGAGCCCCTTTTCACACTCCAAAGAGGTTACATAATCACCCAATGCTAGGCTATAAAAAGCCATGAATAATCATCATTTTATCAAGGAATTCTATGCATTGTTATGTTGCCAAGATTGTTAAGGACTCATTCTTTGACAAGAACACATAGGTATCATTTCACAAGAGCTATCCACCTCTCCCTTGAGTGGATAATCTTGGAGTTCTTTCACCCACATTTTCATCTTTTCATTATAAGGAGAGCAAGCTTTTGAGGGCCTCAAGAGCCTTCCATTGGAGAAAGAAGGGACCCAAGTCCCCTTTCTTCATTGTGCCTTTGGATTTCATCAATAGATCAGCTTATACATTGGTGATATTGGTCCATTTGTATTTATTTTTCATTTNNNNCATATGCTCATAGTTTTAGTTTGTTTTAGTTTAATTCTTGTTTATAACTTTGTAGTTTCTCTTTCTAACCTTTCCTTTTACAGCTGTCATGCCTAGCAGAGCCCAACTGGGCATGTAAGCACCCTTTATTTGCTCATCAAGTGACAAATTGGGTGCAAACACCTCTTTTCTTAGATCTTTACTAATAATGCCGGACATTCCTCTATCTCCTTATCTGATGCGCGACAATACATACAAGTTGCTGGTGGTAGTGGGAATTCCTGTACATTATGTCCCGGTTGCTGACGGTTGTGACATGTGACTAGTCCTCTCCCATGTCTGAAACCTCCTCTGGCTCTTCCTCCTCCTCGATAGCCTGCTTGATCCCCTCTCAACGTGTTTTACTATGGTTCCTTATGATATTGTGTGGTATTATACTGGGGTTGCACTGGGTTGTACTGCGGTTGTGCATTATTATATGGTTGCTGCACAATATTGTATTGCTGTTGCGCAATGTTGTATGGAGCTAGGGCTTGATTGAACTATGGCGCTGCTTGCCCATTCATCATTTTAGCCTGTACCCTGTATGTGTCTGATGTTCTTTCCCGCATCAACTCCATAGTTCTGCAATCTTTGTCGTCATGGCCTACCGACTTACAAAAGGTGCGATAATAATTCTATGGGACTGTCTAGTACTTCTGCATCATCGTGTAGTGATAAGGGTCGTGACCCGATTTCTTGCATATTTCACACCATAATCCTCCTTGTGGTAGTGGGTTTGGCATGCCTGTTTCCATGTACTACACAAATGTTGGACATTCGTTCTTATGGTGTCCTTCCATCCTACATGTGGTGCACCGAACAACTTATCGTTTGTCCTTGTTCTTACTCTAGTTCAACTGAAATGTTAGGTTCTTCAAATCCTCCTTCAATTCTTCAATAGATGGGTCCATCTGCTGGTACTGGTTCTCTTCTAGATGCAAGGCTGTCTGTAGAGCCTCGACCTACATCTGAAACTTCTGCTGTTGTAAGGGATATTTTAGGTGTGGGAGTAGTGAGTTGACAAACAAGTGTCGATTTTTCATCTCGGTCATAAGGTATTTTAACTTCCCCTTCAATCGTTTGAATCTATGGTCAATCTCCCATATAGACTCTCCTGGTTTATGTCTTATCTCGATCATCTCGTTCATATACTGATCATCTGAGCTCGACTTCTGTAACTCATTAATCAATATCTTCTTAATGTCAGCCAGTGTCTTCGTCATCCTAGGGGCACTGTTCTTGTCTAGACTCATGTACCAGTCTAGTGCATGGTCTCTTATCATGATCGCTAGCTGCATAAGTTTAATATCTTCATCAGTGATCTGTTTTTCCTCCCAGATCTTTGCACAAATGAACAAATTCTTCTCAGGGTCTTATGCTGCTTCTCCTCGAAATTATGCTAATCTAATAGTGGGATCGTGTCCTTCCATTCTAAATGTTGAACTGCTACCTCCGTCGTATGGTGTAGATACTTGACTAGTACTGCATGAACTAGCTCCTCCAATTGTTTTTCCTATGATAGATGTACTTCTTACTGTCGTACTTCCTCCAAACTTCGGTTTTCTAAGTGATGGTGTTCTCTTTGGTGTATTGGTCGCACATGGGTTTATGGGTTCCACACTGACATTAATATGGAAAGGATAGCTATCTTCTCCTCCGGTTCTTGGGCCTCTTGTTTTCCTCTCATAGGTTGCACATAGGATTTCCTCAATCTTCTCCATAGCCCAGATATCCTCTACCTCTTCTTCATCGCTTGCCAAGCCCTCCCTCACGGCTATGACTCTATTCTTGGTATTCACCTTGTATTTCTAGGGTACTTTGATACGCATTGTTCTTGATGACACCAAGATCCACTTAATATGGTTGTCATCCATCAAGATCAGGGCCAAGAATTCCTCCTCCTTCTTGCCTTTATCCTCACCTTCATCCATATATCCTCTCTCTGTTAGTACTGCCCCCCTTCCCCCATGCATGCAGGAAAATTGTCATTACCCCTTTGTTATATAGCAGTATTTTAATAGAAGTATACGATGATCGAATGTACCTTCTGCAGGGTCCACGTAGAAACTCCTGCTCTACTGTGTTGTATGACTTCCCTGTGTCGACTGTAAACTCTGTGATGAAGCCTGCCACAATACTGTCAAGTCAAAAGTCGATTGTGCGGGTAAATTTGTTGTTCACCTGCTGTAACTGCTCAACCTATATTGGGGTCCAATCTAGCTTTTGAATCTGGTTCATCGTGTGGTTATCTTTCAACCTTAGTATCCACTCTTACAGTAGGTGGGGAAAATCACAGAAAAAGACTTCGTGTAAATCCGTAAACACGTATTTATCCATATATTTGCGAGGTGTGATGGTAGGGTTTCTATTATCTTTCTGGGCAAACTCTAGCTCTTTGGTTCTCAACCAGCCTTCGATTTCTGGTTTTGTGGGGTTCCACGGTCTCAACATTCCCTTCTAATGGCTCAATGGTCTTCTGGTTTTAGTCATTCTTTTCTCATGCATTCTATCTCATCTACTTAGTCCTCTCTTGTTCCTCTTAATAGGGCAACGGAACCATTTGTTGGTTTAGCTGAAATGTTATTATTTACTGCCTACGTTGTTGACCTAGGATTCATATATTTAAGGTTACCAACAAAGCTTAAAACTATCGGCCCTTCTGGTAAACCAGAAGGCAACGCAGTACACAAAATGCACTGTGCAGTCTCATGCAAGATAGCTTTAAATGGGTGGCTGTAAGACTCAGGTGTTTATAGCCTAACATTGAGTATGAGATATGGGATTTGTATTCTGAACCATTTATTAGAAATTGTGTTACAAACTACTATTATTCTCTTTTATATCTTGACCTCTGTGGCATATTTTCATTATATCCCAATAACAATTAACCAAGCAATATAATAGCTCATTCATTCATTACACATAATGTTTAACTACTAAAAATATGACAAAGATATGCATGCATTCATCACATTACACATGTGTTACCGTGGTTCACCCCCTCCTGGGCTATGTCCACAAAGATTTGTCTCTTGGCTCTCTTATTATGGTAGTTCTGCAATATCACGTCGTGCGCTTACAACTCTCCTCAAATGGATAAGATCTATATGGGGTGAACTAGATCACACCAGGCTCCTCGGCTTGCGATCTAATCCTCAAGATCTACCTTCTCTTCTCCTCTCTAGTTTGATTGCTTTACAAAAGTAGTTCATCTAAAAAAACATTACATACCATATCAATCTCTACAAAAGTAGCGGGCTGAACTCTCTATGATACCTACATATCTATATATCTATCTATCGGGCTCTTCATCCATTTACACAAAAACCTTACAAAAATCCTAACCCTACTGTTGTTAGGTCTTCCTTCTCTGCATGCATGCTTTGCTTCCTTCCAGCTGTCGCGTCCTTCTTGCATGCACGCATGTTGTGCTTCTTACCAGTTGTCACTTTCCTCTTGCATGCTTTCTTTCCCGCGATTGCTCTTCCAACTGTAATCCTTCTTTGTGCACGCTTTCTTTCCCACTTCGACCTGCTGACAACAACACCTCATTAAGAAGATTCATGAACAATTGTCACAATACAATTGTTGCCATGTGGGGCTAGAAAAAACTTCTAGATATAATTATACATATGAATAAATGCTTCTACCTATATGTTTCTATGGATTCATGCACATACTTGGTGTCTTCACCTGGATCTTCAACATCTATATATTCAACATTCATGTCCAATCTTTGCCATGGATTTCCATACCTCACTTGTCATTTGTTAGTCATGAATTCTAAAAAAACAAGTATACTTGCATATTAAGGTCATGAGCCTCAATATGTAGTTTGTTAACTTCAATGATCCAATACTTGTAAATTACAAAAATAGTTTGCTAAGTCATTTTCACCACCACCATCACCAATAATTACAAGTAGTGGTAGATCCAATTATCTAACCATGCTTTCAATAGGGGCACATACCAACACATGAACCAACCACCCATTTGTGAGCACACATTAACTACTCAGTTCTGTCACTCAACCCAATTTCCATACACATCTGTATTGATATTATCCATCATTATTGAACCATGTCGAATGGCCAATCCAACCCATGCACTTCTCCCATATCTAGTCAAGTCCAAAATCTATTCTCCTCCAAGTGCATCTATTGGTTCTATGGTACATGACTCTTCCCAAGCGACAAGGATGTTTTATCCAACAACAATCCTCAAATGGATGATATTGTTCCTCCTCTTTCTCTAGAATGCACAAGGCTCTCCTTTCTTGTGCATATAAGTTATGAGACTCATTGAGTGAATTAATAACAACTACATCGACAAAACTACACAAGATTACACAATTGATATCATCACCCAAAAAATATACACCCAACCTTTAAATTTTGGGTAGCACTCTAATGGAGGTCACTACTTTCACAAATCTACACTTATGAGTAGATCCATATATGAGCAATAGCAATTGATATCTCACACAATTTGAATGGGACACACCAAAATATTCTTACTCCACTCTCCAAGGTGCCAATAAGCACATGCACATAACAACCATCCTATGGGTTCTAAACAATGAGCTAGTATGTATTGTGAACAACACTCCACTATCTATAATTAGCATGAACCACATAGGGAACTATGATCTCAAAACATCCAATAAAAGACTGTTAGAAAAGAGGATTGTAGAGAAATAAAATAAAAACATTTGCGAAAATAAAACACAAAAGATACACAATACAATAGATACATGGATATACATGGTTCACCCAGTATGGGATACATCCACCAAAGAACTTTCCAATCCTTCCTTTATTATTGTCCATAAAATGAAGGGATGCAACCTACAACACACCCCCTGTGACTTCCTCTTCTTTTCTCACAGTCTCCTCTCTTGGAATACAATATTCACTCACATTCCTCACTACAATACAATTCCCTCATACATAAAAGATATTTTCCTTCTAAGGAAAAAAACCTAACATAACTTCTACTGTCAGATCTACAACCTAATGATAAACGGTTCAAATTGACTACGAAATTACAATATTTTACAAGGCAATTTTCCAAAAAAATTCTCTTCGGGGGCACTGCCCCTAAACCCCTTCCAGAGAGGGCTCCAAAATATTGTCTCCCACCCCATTGGTAACATATGTGGGGGGGAAATCCCCCCCACACTTGTCAAGAAATGAGATCCAAACATGGTTGAAACAAGACCTTTGAATCAGGAAGATAATCAGGCTCCACAACCAACAATCTCCTACTTGGAGACTGATCACAACAACTACACTGTTGTTGTACATGCTGGAATATGATCCACCTTGGATGTGGAAATCTTCTCATCTTCACATTCATGCCTGAAGGCTAACTGAAACTGACCAGGAACCGAGTTTCTCCCTAGTTACTACCTTTGTTAACATGTTTGCAGGATTCTGGCTAGTATGTATCTTTTCCAACTTCAATTGTCCATCTTCCAAAACGGATTGTATGAAATGGTACCCAAGTTGTATATGTTTAGTATTAGAATTGAAGGCTAAGCTCTTTGCGAGATGAATGGCACTCTGGTTGTCACAATACAACCTGCTATCTCCTACTGCTTTCCTAATTCCTCCATAAACCTCTGTAACCAAATCATCTCTTTACTAGACTTTGTAGCAACAACATACTCTACTCCCATTGTTGAAAGTGCAACAAAATTTTGCAGTTTCGAAATACAACTTACCATTGCTCCACCTACAGTAAAAACATACCCTATGGTGCTCCTCCTACTATCTTTATCACCTACCATATCTGAATCAACATATCCCTGTAGAACAATGTTTGAACCTCCAAAACATAATGCATGAGTGGTAGTACCTCTCAAATACCTAATAATGCACTTTATTGCCTCCCAATTTTCTTTCCCTATATTGTTCATATACCTGCTCAAAACTCCCACTACATGTGCAATATATGGTCTTCTGCACCCCATCACATACATCAAGCTGCCAATTACTGATGAATAAGGGACCATGGATATGTATTCTATTTTCTCTTGTGTCTTGGGACGCATTTCCTTGGTTAATTTGAAATGGATAGCCAAAGGTATATTAACTGGTTTTTCATTATGCATTCTAAACGTCTCCAACACCTTCTCTATGTACTCTCCCTCAGAAAATGTCAATTTGTGATTTTTCCCATCTCTTGTTATTCTCATACCAAGGATTTTCTTTGCAGCACACAAATCTTTCATTGCAAATGAATTAGATAATTTCCTTTTGAGTACATTTATATTCTGCATGTTAGACCCTACAATAAGCATGTCATCTACATACATGTTGTGTGTGCACAACAACCTCTCAATTTTTTTCTCTTACCATCTCTCTAAGAGAAGAAATTTGGGCCCTCCTTCTAAATTTTCTACTGAAAGCCTCTCATTCTCTCTCATGCATATGGAAAAGATAAAACCTCTCTTCCCACTCTCTGTACTTTACCATTTGTAGCGATTATTCATACCTGAAACATCTCCTAATTCTTTTCCAACTCATCGCCTTCTCATTATACCCATTATTCGGTCTCATGTCATGTCCAATAATTAAACATTCCAGTCTTGACCAGATAACCGATGACTAATAGCCTATCTTTCTTAATCTACACTACATAGCATTCATAATTAAGTTTGTTTGTGTCACCAACAGTTTTTATTACACATACCATACCAACATGCATGTTTTGCACTTTATTGATTTTATGACTAACCATGATCATGAAAGTGTTGTCTATCATTAGGCGGGTTGATTGCAACATATGTAAGACTCACGCTGGCTTTGAATTGCATCTTAGAAGAAAATTAGTCCTCCTAGCTCCTAAACAATGTTAAACACTCCAAACGTCAATTGGTTGTTTTCACAAATCTATATTTATGAGCTAATAACACATTAACTCACTCCTAATGGATGAAATAAGAGTTTGTACAACACAGATGACACAAGGACTCATGGAGCTCAATTTTGGCAAAGCCGTAGCAAGAATGGGGTCAAAAATTTCATTAAAAAATGTATTTGCTCGCAATTTGGGTACTGGTCAAAGTGGATTTGTCACTCCTTAAACATGATAGTTGTATGAATTGCGTGATTATGATTCCAATGCAATTGATAGAATCAAAATCCGAGGTCTATAAGTGCCAAAATGATCGCCAAGGATTTATCATCAAGCAAACCTCGTTAACCATGGCCTTCATTAATCATGGATCCAATAAAATGCTTGAATAACATGTTCAATGATACCTCTAGAAGCGTATCTTTGTGATCCCCATGTTGCAAAAAATGACACCTCAATTGCACATCGTATGAGAAAGTTATGGGCTTTCGAACTCAAGCTCATGTTGTTTCTCGTAGGTAAAATGATACTTAGAATTTTTTTCGATTTTGTCTTCCCATGAAGGAGGAGTTGTTGGAAAATTCTCTGAAACACACGACATATTTCCTTTGATGAGCTCCAGTTCATACTGGAGAAGTCCCCACAAACTCCTCCGAAAGTTCCTTCAAACGCCTCCGAAAGCCAAGGAGAAGTTCCCACAAACTCCCCTGAAAGTTCCTTGAAAGTGCTTCGAGTTCATTCAAAATCCTCTGGTTTGAACCAGAGGATTTTGTTCAAAATCCTTTGAAACAAATCAAAGGAGTTTTTTCAAACTCCTTCAAAACAAATCAGAGCAGTTCCCATTAACTCCTTGTTGACGGGCGAAAATGACCGTCCGTCAATTGGAAGAACGAGTCTGGTACGGGGTTGTCTAAATAACCCAAGCCGTTTGGTATGACTCGCTCTAACGGGTTTAATGGCTCTGTTAGCCAATCTAAAAGTTCTAAAGGAAACAAATAAAAAAATAAAAAAATGAAATAACTAACTAATTACTAAACACTGATATATATATATATATATATATATATATATAT
>ML784354.1:228116-273175 GCA_009831015.1 Picea engelmannii
TGAAAAGATGGCTCTTTTGACAAAAGTAGATAAAGAAAGCGAAATAAGCTATTTTTTGTTTTTTCTTTAGTTATCTAAGACTAAACAAAAAGAATATACTATGAAACAGAAATACGTGAACGGTCAAAGCCAGGTCACACATAGGAGTTTCGAAGACAAACAAAAGATAAAAGAAATAAACTAACCTATTAATGGGTTGTTCGGCATGCATCCAATCACTTGTATGATCATGAAATGTCCAGCTAGCCTGTCCAAGAGATAAACCTACAATGAACCTTTACACTGTTTGGAATAAATGCAAAACAATATATTGACTGTTGGATTTTAATGACAAAATGATAAGACAAAAGTAATAACTGTGATATTTGTGATTGCAAGAAATTACACATAAGATACATCTAACTGTAACAACCTGCTTTTAATCATTCAACAAAATTAAAGATAAACCTTATCATTTGAATTGAACGAGCGATCACTATTTTTAATAACTGAAGCATCAAAATGTGGATAATATTAAAAGAAATTATCTTGACAACATAATAATTTGTGAAGACAAAAGCTATCAACAATTATTGAATTATCAAGATAAACAAACCATAAACGAAAACAACATTTATAGATAGCTAAAGCAGAAATGTAAACATATGCTCCGTCCAAATTCGTGTATAAGCTGTCCACCTTCAGCCCCAGGCCAAGATGTTTGATTACAAAAAATTATGAGTTTTAAAAGACTTCAGAAAGGTAACTGTCTTATCTTAGAGATAAGATAGAATCATCTATTGCTTACAAAAATAGAGGGGGAATATAACCACCCAGATCACACTAAATCTTAAAAGCCTAAAAAAGTTTGTTGCTGTTTATACAAAAATGGATCATAGATATGGCTAATAAGCCCCCAAAAATGATTCAGATCACTTGGTCACCATAGACTCCCAAATATCGTGAAAGAAAAGATAAAAAACAGAGATTCAGATGTACATTTAACCAATAATTTCCAAATTTTGAATTAGAATAGACTGGCTAGAGAATCTGTTGATTCTATTAGCTAGTCTAATTTTAAACAACAGAAAAAAACAATCCAATCTATATTAATTAAAAATAAATCAACAAAATCACACAAAATATTTTACCTTTGAACTAAATGCTAAATTCAGCTTATGCAACCTCAAAATTAATCACTGCTTTTATACTCTCAACATTTTTTATAATAATATTTCCAGTTCTCTGTAAACGTTTCCTTTGCCTTTGTGTACTGATCATGACTCTGTGGTTTAATGAGTCAATTTGAGTAGTGAGGGTTTGGATCTTAGCTTGAAGGAGAGGGATGTCTGTGTAATATTGGTTTACTCGGTATAGGCACTCTTAACACTGTGGATCTGGAATAGTTGTTTGAGGGAACCCATGGCTGTGTGTCAAAACATTATCACTATCCACCGTGGGCTTTTATCGAGCTTGATGAAGGGATTCGGGCAATGCCCTTGCGTGAGAGTTTTCATACAAAAGTTCAGATATGACATTTGAGAGCCCGAGAGGCTTCTCTATCAAGGGTTTGTCCACCATAAAAGCTTCTACTGGAATTGTTGTAGCAACATAAAAATAAACAAAAAAAACATTTTCCTCAACCGGAACGAAAAAACTGAGAAGTTTGCCTCCAAAAAAAATGAGACATATCTCTGCAATGATCCGGTTCCTGGAGAAATTGCTCACGATGAAGGTAAAACGACTCATTTTGGTTTTGGGTTTTAAAGGGTTTGGTATAATTTGTAGCAGTTTGCTCATAATCTCTCCCACAAAATCATGTCTCTAGAATGAAATTACGGGATTGAATAGACTGTAACAAGAGGGACTCAAAACAACTATGGGTTTAGATGGTAGAGTTATGAATAAACAGCAGGATTTTCAGATCTGATAGCTTAGGGTTATTGAAATTAAAATTCATTCAATAATAAATGCAAACCCAAATGGATTGCCCAAATCATGGCATGATATCCTCATAATCATTTTCAGGAGTATTAGAAAACATCATGACGCGTGTACTTCGACGGTTGAGAGCCTACCAGGATCGACTAGATGTTTGAAAAAATTTTGCGTTTTCGGTGGCTAACAACACCTTGTGCCTGCCTTTTTAGCTGCCGAAACTGAAAACTTTTGGCGACTTACAACCCATAAAAATTTGGCACTTAGCTGCCAAAAGTTCTTTCTTTGACCTTTTATATTCATGAGTTCAAATCATTACTTGCCACCATTGGACCATTACTCCTGGGCTTCTTATTTAATAATTAACCAAAGTTTATAATGTGCCCAAGCAATTCAAAACTGAACCATCAAGCCATTAGAACAATAATAATTGTATTAACACAAATAAATGGATCCAACAACCATTTAAAAGGATTTACAATTTTATTACATATGAATGATTTGTAGAAAGATGTTTCTAAGGCAAAGATCATGAAAATGACAATCCAAATTCTAAGTTTAATTCATGCTTGCAGTCATGAATTAAACATAGTAAGAATCGAAAATAAAAAAGTAGAAAATAATGAATAAGGATTTAGCCCAAATAGTCATAATAAACTTGTAAAAGTGTTTATAGACAGGGTGATGGCAACCACTCATGCATGAAATGCCTTTCGAACAGTTTATAAAAATCAAAACAAGTGTGGCTGCCAACAATGACGACGTACTGGGAGAAGCAATTATCTCTGTATCACTGACGAGTTCAGGTTAGGATTGTTAGAATGATTGCAGATCAAAAAACAAATGAAGGACATCAAGCATCTCTAATAATCATGATGTGGTCCAACTTAAGATATCTTTCGTTAAAAAAGAATGAAATCTGGTGACCGACTTCACAAATGAAAGCCATGATGTTTAAGTTAATGGCTGCAATACTGTTGACAGGGCCACTGCTGCCAGCAGGTGTCCATAGCCTCGACAAGGATGTCAATTAACCCACTCTGACATCTGTGTCATATATAAGAAGTTTCAAATAAGAATGAAGGATGCTTATGACCAAAATCAAGATTTAGACATGAGAATTTTCTTTTACCTCACATCACTTCGCTGCCAGCGGGCCTGTTCAGTACCCTGGCGAAGTTGTCTTGGCATCATGCATGCATTTACTCGCTGCCAGTAGACTTGTTCAGTGTTCCAATGGGTTTACAAACACTTCCCACAACTCTCTGAGAAATTATTCACATTCGGATATAGTTTTAAGGACATTCAGCAGAGCGGGGTGATGTTGAAAATTCCAGTTTTTACACAACTTAATATTTTTCGGGCCTTTAAATTTTTCTTGCTAACCTTCATCAAGATCTGAAAATAGTTCATTAATAAAACTAATTTTTGAGGACAGGGAGGCATCGTTGAGTTGCTTTTCTTAAGAGCAGGGACAACGTAAAGAGTTTTTAAAGATAGTCGTGTCTACTCTCAAATGCAAATTGAAACCAAGAAATCAATTCTCAAACAAAATACCATCTTTAACTAGTTTACGTTTTTAGAAAAACACAACAATTGATGCTCTGATAACCCTTGACAGTTGTTTCGAGATGAATCATTTTGTTCTCCTCTTTCGAACTAAAAGGTGACAGAGGCACGCTTTAACCATAAAGCAGTGAAAACAAACAAAATAAAAAGAACCAAAAACCAGAAAATAAATCAAAACAGAAAAAATGTGCGTTCACTTGCACTCATGACTGCATTATTACAAAGAGAAATAGTGAGGAATAAAACTAAACAAAAACCTACTCCTAAACCTACCCTAACTACTAAACAAATCAAAATACTACGTGAAGTGATGCTTCCAATGTAGCCATTGGAGTAACTCCAATCCTGCAATGGAAACACAATCAAACATTACTAAAAAGAATGGTAGTATATCAAAAAATGACATAAATATATCATACTTGCCTTCATAATCATCATTTAGAAACAAAGTAAGCATGATCTTACCATTCCCTTGAAATTTCTTGATGTATGAATCCTCCAACCATTGCGCAATCTTGTCGTGATAAGGGTCATAATGGCATGGATGAGTGCAAGTGATTTTGGAAAACTTGTCAAGATTATGGGGAAATGACATAACCATCAACCAAGGCTGAAGTGCCCCATCCTCCTGACAATTCTCTAAGTGTTCATTAATTTCTTCACATGGAGGATCTAAAATAAAAATGTCACAACTACTTCCAAGATACTTAGATAAAAACAAAACAAACACAACTTTATCTTTATTATGAAGATTTTTTATATACGAATATTCAAGCCATCCTAAGATCCTATCACAAAAATGAGAATGCAAACCATGAATTTGATGAAATGAATATATTGATGGGGAAATCATCATAAGAGGATTCATGACATCAATTAGATCATTGGTTTGAATGCTTCCTTTGATGAGATTGATCATTTCAAAATGTGAAGCATAAACATTAAAATTCGAGCTAATCAAAGAACGAATATGCAACGTAGAATGTTTGATATCCATAAGATAGAGTGCATTGTCTTTTTCAACAATAAACTGTGTAAAATAATCTCGCAACATGTCCTTTTCCCATGTGAGTGATGAAAGTGAAAGAGCGTCAAATCCGACTTTGTCAATGTTATGTTTGGAATTAATTTCATCAAATCTTGGCATATCGAAAGGATATGATTGTGGCGGAAAAGAGTAGGATCTTGTAGGTAAGGTGTTGATCCAGGTGGATATTGGTGGCTACTCACCTTCTCCAACTGGCCCAAAACATGTTTCTGGCAATTTTGGTAATTTACTATTTTTAACAGTTTTTAACTTCCGGGGCCATTTTGAGGCCCTAAATGATGTTTTTGAGAAAATGGGGAGCAACATGGATTGTGGATTGATGTTTCTCACCCAAAATTTGTAATTCTCAGATAGATCTTTCCAACGAGCTATCATATGCCTAAAACGAAGATCGTATGCAAAAGTTACGACCCCGGGAAGTTGATGCACCAACTTACCCAAACGGGGCCCACATGACTTTTGGCGCTTCATCTCCTAGAGTTAGTTTTTTGGATGTCTAGGGTTTTTGGATTCCTGCTTATTGTTAAAAAGGCCCTTAGAGCCTCACTGTAATGATCATCTTCTCACGGATGTGAGTAGCCGTCACATCTCTTCTCAGAGATAACCTACCACCATTCTAGCGAGTCTTTCACTCTGTATTTTATAGTCTCTGTACATTTATTTCATTAATAGAAATTATGTATTACTGTATATCTATGAATCTTGTTTTATTTCCGCTATATCTCTGTTATATTGTTGTCTCTCTTGCAATATCTCTAAATATTTATGTGTTATATCTCCGCTCTCATTTTGTGCCGAAAATAATCCGGATCAGTGGTATCAGAGCATGCTGCTCTTGATCGTTTTCAGTGCATGTCCCCGATGAGGTCTGAGTATAACAAGTTGGGTCTCAAGCTTTTCTCTCTTAAGGAAAATCACTCTCGCACACCCAAGAAACCCTCAATGGTGGAAGAAAAGAAAAATGACGGAGCAGACGATCCTATCAGTCTGTTGCTTGAGCAAGATCTCACGCGACAGAGGAACGAAATGATGGAGAATTTTTCCCACATCCTTCAACGCCTGTCGATAGCATTAGGCACATCTTCATCAAGCGGCCACTTTGGAGGCACCTCACCTTTCAAGGTACAGGTTAATTTTGATATTCCTGTATTTGAAGGTCAAATAGATGCAGATGCCCTAGATAAATGGTTAAATCTGCTAGAAGGTTATTTCTCTATTTATAATTTTTCTGACAAGGTAAAGATCACCTTCGCACTCCTTAAGGCTCTCCCCCATGTAAAACATTGGTGGGAAGCTTACTGGAAGCAGAGTTCCACAGAGGAGTCTGGAATATATGGGGCCGAGCCCACTTGGGATTTTTTTGTGGATGCGACAAAGGAGCAGTATTACCCTATTGGAAACTATGAGGACCAATACATGAGATGGACTACATTGCAACAAGAGAGGGGCCAATCAATTCCGGAGTTCACCAATAGCTTCCATACCTTGCGCACCAAGATGGGTATCAAAGACTCTGAATGACATTTGGTTCTGAAATACCGTGGGGCTTTAGACAGATACATCCAAACTGAAATGGATTTTCTAGACATCTCATCACTCGGTGCTGCCTATCGATATGATGTTAAAATCGAGTAGAAATTTAAGCACCAGAAAAAATGGGAGTTCGGGTCTGCAAATCCACAACAACCAAAGTATGACAAAGACAACCCTAACAAACAGTCTCTCGAAAACCAGTCCAAGCCACAGGAAAAGAAGGGTCACGGGAAGACAAAGAAGGACACTGCAAAATACTGCAATTTCCACAAAGGCCCCTGGCACAACACCGATGAATGTCGCTCAAAATAGTCATTGGTGGTCGAGATCAAAGACAAGGAGTCGAACCCTGATTCATAATCTGATTCTGAAAATACTGGTAAAAGACAGATCATCGACGTAGACCCCACTGCTATTGTCACGACCGCAACAATTCAACCAGAAGAACCAACAGATCCAGAAGAGAGGGAGTGCCTTTTTCATTCACAGATGTGGGTGAAGGGGACCCCGCTACATTTTATTGTTGATAGTGGAATCCATAAGAACCTCATCTCAGCAGAGGTTGTCAAACAGTTGGGATTGTCGACAATACCACACCCACAACCATACAACATTGGGTGGCTTCACCAAGGATGAGATCTTTGTGTCAGCCAGTAGTGTCGATTGTCATACGGCATCCAACCCTTCAAGGATGAGGTATTATGTGATGTTTCCCCACTGGATGTCTGTGATGTTCTCTTGGGCCAACCATATATGTGGAAACGCCATGCTATCTATGAATCTCGACCCTGTAGTGTCATTATTACTCTTGGGGGTCATCTCTATAAGATACCATAGGTAGTTCCAACTAATTCCCCACCTAAAAAATTCTGCAAGGTAGTATCTCATACTACAAAATTCATCTTCTCCACAATCTGTTCAAAAAGGGAATAAAAGGATACTGCAACCACTACAGCCTCGGCCCAAGCACCTTTTATCCACCAGAAGCAGGTCGACAAGGTTGCAACAAAGCACAAAGATTCCTTCTACACACAGTCATCTCATGTAGCCAGACTAGTTAAAAAGGTCCAACCCTTCCAGCCACAGGTTTGTGACGACCTTCAACAAACCAAGCAGCGCGATGTTTCCAACAAGGCAAACAACTCACCAAGATTCAGATTCAACAATCGCTTTCCCCTCTCCCCCGAGAACTCAACGCAATGGAGACCATTTCTTCCTAAGGAGGGAGGATTGATACAGGTGGATATCGGTGGCTACCCACCTTCTCCAACTGGCCCAAAACATGTTTATGGCAATTTTGGTAATTTACTATTTTTAGCAGTTTTTAACTTCTGGGGCCATTTTGAGGCCCTAAACGATGTTTTTGAGAAAACATGGAGCAACATGGATTGTAGATTGATGTTGCTCACCCAAAAGTTTTAATTCTCGGATATATCTTTCCAACGAGCTATCATATGCCTAAAATGAAGATCATATGCAAAAGTTACAACCCCGGGAAGTTGATGCACCAACTTACCCAAACAGGGCCCACATGACTTTTGGTGCTTCATCTCCTAGAGTTAGGTTTTTGTATGTCTAGGGTTCTTGGAATTCCTGCTTATTGTTAAAAAGGCCCTTAGAGCCTCATTGTGATGATCATCTTCTCACGGATGTGAGTAGCCGTCATATCTCTTCTCAGAGATAAGCTACCACCATTCTAGCGAGTCTTTCACTCTGTATTTTACAGTCTCTATACATTTATTTCATTAATAGAAATCATGTATTACTGTATATCTGTGACTCTTGTTTTATTTCTGCTATATCTCTGTTATATTGTTGTCTCTCTTGCAATATCTCTAAATATTTATGTGTTATATCTCCGCTCTCATTTCGTGCCAAAAATAATCCGGATCAGGTGTCAAGTCCACCAACATCTAAGAAGAGATAAGGATATAAAGAATAAAAGGAATCAGAAATAAGCATGCGAAAAGAATCTCTTGAGCTATGATATTTAACAATGGTATTCTCAAGATATTTCTCTACACTTTCTCTAAAACTCTCACTTTGTTTTGGTGATAAATTCCTAAACATAATATGATCTTCTAGATTTACCTTCTGTATGATAGATAATTCAAAATTTACGTGACAAACGTCTAGTCTTTCATGTGGATAAAGTACATTTTGAGGATGAAGGTTTAAAGTTTCTCCTTCCAATTTCATATCTTCTTCTCTAATCAGTTTCATAGGAATGTTAGAATGTTTAAGATGATTTTCGTCCCTTAAGTGTTCTTCAATGATTGAGTTTAAATATGGATTAGAGCATGAGTTACAAGAATGATGATATTCACCTTGACCAAGAATCGAATCTTCTTCCACGATGGTCAAAGACTGAAAATATAATGATTCAGAGGAAAAACCAGTTTGGTTGTCGGTAAGAACCTGGTCAATAGATTCTACCTCCCTTGCTTGTTCAAAGTTTTCGAATGGATTCCTCTCATCCTGCGAACTAAATTCTTCTCGCAATTGAGTGATAGGATTTGCAACTGGTTCTTCATTCGCGATTGAATATGACTGGATGGAAGGGATGCAAGAATCATAGCGGAGATTTAATATGAATGGCATGTCATCGAGATTAAATTTACAGAGGATATGATAGTTTCTTATCGAAAAGTATTTTGAAGATGAATCGCCATTGATTAGTGAAGTCTGAAATTCTTCACATAATTGATTGTAATCATAAATTTCAAAAGCATCTAGAAATTCATCTACAAATTGAAACCAATAAAAAATGTGACATGCTGGAAAGGACTCAAACCAATGTTTAATCTGACCTCTAAAAGTAAAAGCAAACAATCTACATAAAATTCTTAAATCAGAAATGTCATGTTTGATGCATTTGCACCAAAACTTGTTAAGGTGGTCTTTAGCAGATGCATTGACTCCACCATCAAAGGTGAGTTTGGACAAGCGAGAGACTGTCTCGTTTGGAACATCAGGTAATGAGAAATGGAAAGCATGTTCCAACAAAGTGTTTTGGGGAGCCATGGGGAAATTGAATACATTTAAAACAAAGGCTCCTACAAGGACAACTTGTTAGTCGACTCTCCTTCTAGCGCCATTTGTTGATGGGTGAAAATGACCATTCATCAATTGGAAGAATGAGTCTGGTCCGAGGTTGTCTAAATAACCCAATCCGTTTGGTATGACTCGCTCTGATGGGTTTAATGGCTCCGTTAGTGTTGACCGCTGAAAATGAACGCTTTCCAACTGGAAGAGTGGATCCAGTCCAAGGTTGTCTAAATAACCCAATTCGTTTGGGATGATCCACCCTGACGGGTTTAGCAGCTCCGTTGGCTGATCTAAGTCCTAGGAAAACGAAAGAAAAACTAACTAAAAGAACTAATCTAAATGAAAAACAATAATTAAAGCAAACTATAAACGAATCTGAAATAAATATATACAATTTACTGCCTAATACTATAATAATTCTATGAAATTAAACGTTCAACTATCAACAAAATTAGATCTTGATCACAAATGTACAATATTTACAGATTACAGATTTTACATGAAAACCTGTTAAAATCATTTGTGAGTTGTTCTGTGACAACAAAACTGTTTTTTGATTTTATAATTTTATGAGAAAGAAATAAAATGAAAACTAACTAAGCTGGGCAATTAAAATAATAATCCTAACTATAAATATGAACTATATATATCTATCTAAACTACTCAAATAACACTAATAAACTAACCTGTAATAATGCTTTCCAATTTGTCCCGTGTAAAGAATCCAGTTCAGTTGTTCGATGGGAGGAAAATCGCACCATATTCTCTGCAAGCTTCTTGTAAACAGGAAGTAGCAGTGCTCTTTTGAATATCAATAACAGAACAAACAAGACATAAAATTGACAACAATCTTATGACTTACAAATCATCGCATTTAGATAAATCTGTGTGCAAAGATTTGTACAAAATGATTCATTTAACGAAGAAGGTAAACCTTTAATTCCTTAAATTGAAACAAAGCAAATGATGTAATTTTTAAAATAAGAGAGATCAGATATGGACAACACATAAACCAAATCACATCAACCTACAATGAATCATGAGAGCTAAAGTAGTCGATAATTGATTGCAAACTGATATGAAGAAAACTTGAAATAAAAGTTTGATATATTGAAAGCTAAAGCTGTTACAAGACATCAACTTTCATCCCAGTTTGTATCATCATAAATCCATAGTCTTGTTCTCCCAACAGTGATGATGGGTTCATTACAAAAAAATAACAAGTATTTAAAGACCACAGGGTAAAACATCCCTATGGGAATTATCAAAGCAGTTTACAAAAATCTGGGAATAATCTCCCAAGTCCCTATTTTTAACTTAAACTAACAACTTAAAACAAAACTATATCTAAACTGCTATAGCATGTCCAATTTGTCAATGAAATTCGTGGGTACCTGTGGGTGGACAAAAATACACAAGTTTAGATAATGTTTTATTGATAAAATTAACAAAAATCAAAATCTTAAGACTAGCTACAGAATCTTGCGATTCTGTAGATGGTCTAATTTTGAAAACATGACCGTTATAAATCAATCCAAAACTAAAAGTCATATATTCGAATTATTAAACCAAATCTTTAATCATTAAATCAACACAAAGTAAATCGCTCATGCCAATTTGACATAGACAGAGATCGTTTTTAACCGAATGGTAACAGAGATACATGCAATCTGTTCAACACTTGTTATTACCAATTTGGAGCAGACATAATTGTTTAGACAATTCGAAACCAATGAAATCATTTTCATGAATCAATTTCAATCGACACAAACTGTAACCGATCAAACAAATAATTCATATTCATTTAACACAAACGCAATATTTTATGTCGACAAAATTGTTTTTAAATCCAACACTGACATAGCTATTTTTTCGAATCAATAGATTACATTGTATTTATCAAACCAATCTCTGATATCAATGCATTGTTACATAAAAGACCATGCTAATTCAAGCATCCATAATCGTCTCAAAATCAAGCCAAAAGAAATGAATCGAACTATCTTAGAGCCGACACAATCGATATGCTAATGCAAAATCGTATAGCTGTGTCTGAGTTTAGCAAACAAATCCTCTGTACATATCGAATATGATCATAATCCAAAACGAAAATAATCATTCAAAACGAAACAGAACCGTTTCTTGAATCTATTCGACCAAAACTAAACGAAAGCAAACCCAATCGACTACCCTAATTCAAACATACAGAATTGTTTCAAAAGCAAACCAAACAGAATCGAAAAAAAATCAATCGTTTATACTAATCTAGGAGCAATAAAATCGCATTGACCAAATCGTAGCTATGTCCGAGTTTAGCAAGCAAATCTTCTATACATGATTTATAACGAAATCATTTTGATAATTCGAAAATAACAGAATCATTTTGAATCTATTAAAACGAATAGAGATAATTGAAAGCAAACCCAATTGGTTATATTAATCAAACCAATTCATAAAACAAAATCGATGTTGAAACACATACCTGGGCAGTAAGAAAATGATTCGATCATGATAGCTTTTAATTGACAAGGGACGTTGCTGCCTCGACGTTTCTGAAGACAATTGAATAGGTGGGTTTTTGTTTCTTCTCGTTGGCTTGAAACCTATCTCTTTCTTTTGACAACAATGTAACTCGTTCCTCTAAAGATTTAATCTTAGATTGCAACAGGGGAACGTCGGTGTAATAACGTTCAAGCCAGGCATTACATTGAGTGCAAGGTGGTTGATTTGGCATCACAAGCGAGGGTTCTTTCAAGTTACCAGGGGTTTGATTGTGAAGCTTAATTCTCAGGTAATTAGGGTCGTTTTTGAGGCACAGAGGTAAGTTGGAGACATAGTCATAGGTTTCCATAGAGCATAATCCATGAGAATAGGGGTACTCCTTGTCTAGGAAATGTTCAACCTCGGAGTCCGAGTCTTCGCTCAGCACTATTGGATTTTGGTCAACATTTTTCTTGGGTTTGTTCCTAGCACATTTGGATATCCATCGTGAACTTTTCTTCCCCTTACTGTTGAGTCCAATATCACCCTTACCTTTCTTCCTCATAGGCTTCTTAGAGGTCTTAATATTGTCCTTAGCACATGGGTCGGCCATGGTATCAGGTAGGTCAAGGTCGGGGCAATTCGAGGGTTTGACAGGGGGTAGAAGGATATGAAGTGGCACGGCTGGCCCAACCAGAGTCTCAGTAACCACAACCTTGTCCACTTGGACACACTCAGGAGTGGCAAAGCCATTCCTTGATAGGAAGGCTTGCCAATTATCACCACTAAGGCTCAAATGGTGGGCGATAATGAGTTTGATCAAGTAGTGATGGAAAAGGATGTTATCAGCCTTCTCATGCTTGAATATTTTGGACATCTTGTACAGACTACGTAAAAGATAATGTGGCATATTTAGAGGGTAGCCTATAAAATTCATCAATAACCGAAGATGATACAGAAATACCAAGCCATAACGACCTTCACAGGTCACAAACTGCTTAACAATTGCCAAAAGATCGTGCCACTTGGGTTTGAGGGTAGTGAGAGGCATACCCCTATCGCAGCTAACAATATTTCTTGATATGAATAGGAGCAACCACGACACCTCGTCTACTTTGGAATTTTTAAACCACCTTTGCCCTGTGGCCGGTAAGCCTGTAGCTGAACTTAGGAATTCCTCATTTAGCTCGAGCTGCATGTCTCTGAACTTAGCCCTGTAACCGTTGAAGGTGAGGGCGAATTGTTGGGCAACCGAAAGGTTAAAACCCTCAAATCTCTGGATAAACACCAACCAACCACTATTTTCCAAATCTTCACGGGCATTGTCGAAAAGCAAGAGTGTTTGGCTGCCATTGGGCTCTATACGCACCACAGGTGCCATAGACGAGAGCACACAATGAGCCGAGTGAACAGGCAAGGGTTTGGTCAGGGTAAACGCAGGATCGAATAACTCGCAAACCTCCCCGAAACCAACAGAGGTGACCCGAGATAGGAGGCAAGCATTAATGCCAAAGTGTGCGGGGGTGGTGGAACTAGATCAGCCCATGCAAAATAGTCATATCCAAATGTACAACCAACGACGCATATGGTGATTCAAATCACTATTGCAATGTGTTAAAATCAAATGCCATTGAAACAATTAATGAAAACTATGGTGAGTTGACCCAAATCTTTTACACGAGCAATAGTATTTGCATGGTTTTAAAATCAAAACAATTGTTTCATAATCAACACCAAGGGTTCAATCATAACAAATATATGTTGTATGAAATGATCGCGCCAAGGGTCTAATCCATAATGTCAATGTGTTTTCATGAAACCAATGTGCCAAGGAAATCGATGAAAGACTATAAAACATCAAACCACCAATGTATTAAGGACTCAATGACACTCATTATAATATCATCACAATCTTATATAAATGAAATCATATTAACAACAAAAGAATGCCAAATGAGTAAAGATTTTGGTGTTTTGCCAACTGTGCGACTATAATTAAATTGGAAATGCAATGAACACATAGACAAGAGTGACCATAATAATCCAGTGGCGATTTTAATGCTATTGATGTGACTTCGAAATCAGAATTTTCACGCTTGCAGTCGTGAAAACGAGAATAAAGGCAGGTGTGCAAATGCGTGAAATAATAGTGTTGTTTTATTTAAAGATTGCGATGAAAACCAAGGGTTCCAAAACACTTGTGTAGGCAGCTTATAGAGATAGGATAAAAAAAGTGAAATGGCTGCCAACAATGGCGACACACTGGTAGAAGCAATTAACTCTGCCAAAAGAACAAATTCAGATTATGATAATGAGAAAAAATTCTAACTCAAAAATAACAAACAGAAAATCGTTTAAACATGATCATTAATCAAATATTCCAGCAGTGTTTAAAGGATGAAAACTGATAACAATCTTAAGACAAGCGAGCCACGATATTAAAGATAAAATCCCCAATATTGTTGACAGAGCCACTACTGCCAGCAGGCATCCATAGCCTCGACAAGGTTTCCATTTAACCCACTCTGATATCCGTATCCTGCCAAGAAGTTCCAGATCAAAATAAAGGACATTTTAAGGTCAAGTTATCTCATATTTGCAAATTTTCATATACCCGACATTGCTTCGCTGCCAGCGGGCCTGTTCAGTTCCCCGACGAAGTTGTCTTGGCGTCGTGCATGCATTTACCCGCTGTCAACAGACCTGTTCAACATCCTGGTGGGTTTACAAGCACTTCTCACAGCTCTTTTATGTTTTAATTTTTTAAAGATATATGATTGAGTGGGGTGACGCTGAAAATTATGATATTTTAAACATATTTTTAGCAGACCTCAGTCGAATTTTTAAGAATTGTCCTTCATTAAGATCCAGAGATGATTTATTTACAAAACAAACCTTCTAAGGTAGGGAGACATCTTTCGAGTTATTCCCTTAAGGAACAGGGACAACGTAAGAATATAATGGATGATCGTGACAGACTTTACTCACAGATCGAAATCAGTTAACTTCTTTCAAACAACAGTTTTTTGCCAACACAGATGTAAATTTCAGAAGTATATAATTGATGTTTATACAATTTTTTAGCAGTCATTTCAGTGAAAGAATTTTCTGTTTTCTTCGTCTGAACAGTTCTGCATGTAGGTATGTGTATTCCAACAACAAAAACTAATAAGCGCAAGGAAAAAATCAAAACCCAAACAGTAAAAGAAAAGAAAACAAAAGCAAAATATTTACATAGTATACAAAGGGTTGTCATCAAGCGAAACATTTTTTCAGAGCTTGGCCATTCACTGGATAGGTGTAAGGCTGTCCCTTTAGACTCTGTAATCAGAAAGAGCTAGGACCCAATTTCTAAGCAATTAAAAACGGTCCAAGCCACAAGTTTTGAATTTTCGTGTGCTCTCCCTTTCCCTCATGCGGTTTGTCCCATTTCAATACAAGGTCACCGACTTCGAAGTTCCTATCAGAGGCAGAGTTAGAATCAAACCATCTTTTGACCACTAGTTGATGCTGATTTAACTTACGTTTAGCTTGAGCTCTTACCTCTTCTAGTTTCATTAAAGCGTTAATTCGGTTTTCTAAAGGGGGATAGTCTTCTTCTTGTATTTTCTGTGATAGATGTAGTGAGGGAAGAAGAATGTGTGGTGGCAGAATTTCTTCCCTGCCATAGATGAGAAAGAAGGGAGAATTACCTACAACAGTCTTTGGTGTTACCCTATCATCCCAGATTGCGTTTAACAGTGCGTTATGCCAGTTTTTGTGATTCTCAGATATCGTTCTCTTGATGATTTTAATCAAATTCTTATTTGTTGATTCTTCCAATCCATTTCCCTGGGGGTAGTAGCTGGAAGAATACTTCAATTTAATTCCTTTTTCTAGAGCGAATTTGCTCATCTCAAGAGACGAAAAATAAGAAGCGTTATCGAATACTAAACAGTCAGGGATACCAAAACGAGTAATGATATTTGAATTTAGAAAGGCAATTACCTGACTGGTATTCACAGTTCTTAATGCGGCAGCTTCAGACCACCTGGTGAAATAATCTATGGCTGTTATGATAAACTTATGCTATTGTGAGGACGACGGATTGATTGGACCTATAATATCAAGGCTCCACTACTGAAAAGGGGAGTCTACTGAAACGGTCTGCAAAGGAAAAGCTGGTTTCTGTATGCGCCCAGATGCTTTTTGACAAATAATGCACTTACGACACAAGGCATGGGCGTCTCTAAAAAACATGGGACAATAATAACCGACTCTCAAAACTTTATGGGCAGTGGTGTCACCACCAAAATTCCCACCAGCTTCTCCTGCATGCAATTCTAGTAAGACTTTTTCTGCTTCATCTTTTTCAAGACAACGCATCAGTACGCCATCAAAATTTTGACGAAACAAAATACCATTAACCAAATTAAAGGAGGCATAATTTAATCTTAACTCTCTTCTTTTAGTGGGATTCAGGTGACGGGGGGCTGACCCATGTTCAAGACAGAATTTTATATTGTCATACCATGGACTGACAGAGTTTTGTGCACAACAGATTGCATTTTGATTGTGATGTCCTAGGTTTGACCTATCGTTTTCTTCTTTCCGTCCTGTTGTTGAATAAACAACTAACTTGCATAACCCTTGGCCTCTTACTATCTAAGCTGGGGTAATTTCTATGTCGTACTCTTGCAAGGAAGTAACCCAGTTCACTCTCTTTTCGCCTAGCTCTTTCTACACTAACAGATTCCTGACGGCTGGGTAAGGGACAATAATTTTCGTCCTAGATTTCAAAAGATAAGACCGGAAGTGCTTGACTGCTTTGAAAACAACATAGGCTTGCTGATCTACCATTGGGTAATTAAGTTCCACACCTTTGAAAGCAGATCTCATAAAGGCAATGGGTACTTCATTGTTTTCAGGGTTCTTTTGAGTTAGGACGGTAGCGTAGGAGCGGTCAGAAGCAAATGTCTAAAGTGTGAAGTCTTGCGAAAAGTCGGGGCTCATGAGAGAAGGAGGATCTATTATGGCCTTTTTTATTGAATTGAACACTTGATTTTCTAAGGGTCCCCAATGATATTGTGCGTCTTTCTTAATTAAATTCTGTAATGGTCTGACCATTTCGGAGAAGCTGGGGATGAATCTCCTGACAAAGTTTATGTGGCCTAAGAAAGACTCCATAGAATTTTTGGAGGAGGGAGGATGAAGTTTTGAGATGACTTGTGTCCTTTCAGGGTCGATAATCATCCTTTTGCTTGACACAATGAATCCTAAGAGTTTACCTTGTTCTATTGCGAAAATGGATTTTTTAGGATTTAAGGAAATGCCGTATTTGCGGCATCCCTGTAGAACGACTCTTAAATGAGCTAGATGATCATTTTTGTTTTTGGAAAATACAGTAACATCATCTAGGTAAACTACGACGGACCTGATTGATTAAGCCTCGGAAAGCGATGCCCATCGCTCTCTAGAAAGTGGCACCGACATTAATCAATCCAAAGGGCATTTTCTGGTAAGCGTAGGTGCCCCATGGAGTGCAGAAGGTAGTTTTAAGTTGGTCTGGAGGAGACATCAAAACTTGGTTGTACCCCGAGAAACCATGCAATAAGGATAGTCTCTCAGAACCAGATACCTGTTGAAGGATCTGTTCCATGGGTAGGACAGGGTAGTTGTCTTTATCGGACGCTCTATTAAGGTTTCGGAAATCGACGCAAAGTCGGATTTCCCCACTTTTCTTCCGGACAGGGACAAGGTTAGAAACCCATTGAGTGTGCCTAATTGGGAAAATTATCTTAGCATTTAGGAGTTTATTCAATTCTTTTTTAACGGTCAGTTCGATCTTAGGGTGCATTTTTCTTAACTTTTGTTGAAAGGGAAAGGTTTGGGGCTTCATAGGAATGACGTGTTGTATGATGTTGGGGTCGAAATTTTTAAGGTCATCATACGTCCACGCAAAAACATCTTTAAATTCTTTAAAAATTTAATAAATGTGGCTTTTTCTTGTTCAAAACACCTTACCCCAAAATTAATGCACTGTGGATTGTCACTAGTTCCTAAGTTGACTTTTTCATACAATAACGAGGAACTATTGGTTTTACAGTTGACCAATTTTTTGAATTTATCTTGAAGATCATAAAACTTCTCTAATCTAACTACAGATTTAGGGATTGAATTTACCATGTCCGATGAAGATTCAAGAGATCTCGGATCTGGTATTACCATGAAATCGCGCAAATTGTCATCGTGAGTGCATTCATCAATCACCGTGCCTTGGAAGGTTTCTTCCATATGCAGGAAGCTAATGATCTACTGATCGTCATTAAAGACTCTCCAGTTCGTGATGTTGTCGGGAACGGATGCCCTGAACAACAGTTCGACGGAGAAAGCATTTGGGGACAAGCCTTTTGCAGGAAAGAGTTTGGAAGCTACGTTAGCTAATAGATCAGCTTCAAAATTATTCAATCTAGGAATAGAATTTATATTGAAAGCATAAAATTTATTCATTAAATTCCATACCTCGGATTGGTAGCTTTTAAGATGCAGAGACAGACAGTGGATAGAATCTCTTACCTATCTAACCACGATTTCGGAATCGCCAAAGATAGTCAAGTTTTGAATGTTCATGTCTAAAGATTTTCTGAGGCCCTGCAGTAAAGCCTCATATTATGTTGTGTTATTAGTACATTCAAATTCTAACCTACATGCAATCAAGGTTTTTTTACATGCCGGATCAATAATAACGCAACCTGCAACTGCTCCTTCTTTGGACTTTGACCCGTCAAAATAAAGAGACCAAATTTGATTTTTATCGGGTGCATGATACCATTGTGTAGAAATTGCTTGCTACACATATGCTACAATATCAGACTGCTGTTCTCGGTTGGTGATAGCTGAAGTCTCAGCGAGGAAATTACTGAAAAAGGTATCCATCCCTTGTATTTCAGGTGAATCCGCAGAAGGTGTAAATGGTTCATTGGGGTCATTTAAATCCATGACTGTGAATTTAAGGTAGCGTTCACGATTTACCTTGATCTTGTTGGGCTTTCTGTTCTCGGGCAGCCACAGGTGAGACCAATTTGTCGCAAAATAGCTGTGTATTTTCTCTGACCAGTCCCTACTTAAAAACAGACCATACACTTCTGGAATATCCACAACAATAATATCAATGACTTGATGAACTTTGGGGTTAGACGATAATCTTATAAGCACATTCCTTAATTCGCCTATGACCTTAACACTAGTTCGATCAAGCTGTATAATTTTTAAAGTGGATGGTTCAACTTCAACATTAATCTTCTGACACACAAACCATGGCATCACATTGGATGATGCTCCTGAGTCTGCCATACAATTGTGCACGTTTCTATTAAAGATTTCGAAAGTTAACAAAAATGGAGGTACATTTCTGCGAGTACTAAGTGTGGAAGCTTGTGGCTTTTTACTCACAATTTCTAAAGATAACTTATCTACATTATTTACATTATTTACAGGAAGGCTTCCTTTATCATGAGGATCAAGATTATTCTTAGTGGAAGTCTTCTGAGGAACTTTGTTCTGAACAACCTTGTTCAAATTACCATTTTTTCTATTCTCTGCGATGTTCTGTAACATTTTTTGTAGCAGAAAAGGAAATTTTAATAACTCATAAACAGAAATGTTAGCCCTTAAATTTTTAAGATATTCAACTAAATCATAATCTACGTTGGGGTTTACATGAATCTGTTTAGTTTCAGTTGGTTTAGACTGCTTTGGGGGCAAATTCATAGTGTTTTCGGAAGAAGGTTTGTTTTTTGTCTTACTCCTAGTATTATAGGGATGGATGTCTCGAAGTTAGCTTGAAAAATGCTATCCGAGAAGTGTCCAAAAATGTTTGGAGAAGATTCTTCTTCTTGAGTTGTCTCTTGTTCAACTACCTCCTCAGGAATCTCAGGGGCATCAAGTTATCCCGGGCTTCTAGAATTGTTTGAAGGGCGTATTGCAGACTTTCTAGATTAAGGCCCTCAGTATTTGGATTAGGTCGGTTGGTGGGGAAAGGCTTCCTGAATGGGGGTTTGTAAGTCCCTTTGCTCGAAGAAGCTTCTTCGGCCATCCTTTTCAAATGTATAACTTGATTCGACAGTTTTTGAATGACTTTAGTTAAGTTTTCTAAATCTGAGCTTTCAGGTTGTGTTTTATTTTGAGCAGGTCGAGGGAGGATCTCGATCTTCTTTTTGGAAGATGAACTAGTTTCTATTTCGTTGCTAGTAGTGTCTTTTAAACTAAGGATGTCTTTTTCAATTTGGTTGGCCTCTTCGAAGGCTTCTAACAACGTGGCTTTCTTAGATCGTTTTACCCAAATAGTTATACTTTGATGCAAGGCTTTAGTATAGTATGCTATGATAAGATTCTCGACAGGCATCGAGTCTGTAGGGATTCAGTTCTTAAGTGTTAAGAATCTTTGATTAAAGTCTTTAATTTTCTCTTTTGGGTTCATTCTTAAGCTAGAAAGCTCCATAACTAGGACTTCCAGAGACTTATCGTCTTCGAACTTTTCCAAAAAGCAAGATTCGAACTTCTCCCAAGACATGATGGTATGGGGTTGCTGGGAAAAGTACTAAGTAGAGGCATTGTCCTCGAAAGTATAGGGGAACAACCTACAGACTACGTCTTCATGCTCGACATTACAGAGTCTAATGGCTAACATAAACTTTTTAATTTGGTCTTCGATGATTTGTTTAGAGTCAGGGTCAAACTTGGGAAGCCACTTTTCCAGATGTTTGGGTAAGGGATGCTGAGGACTGGGTATGGCTACAACATCCTGGTCGAGCCAAGGTCTGGAAGGATTGTTCTGGTTGGCCATTGGTGTAGGTGGTGTGGAAGGATGAGAAGGGGAACTGCCTTCATTAGAAGAGTCTTCTCCAGAAGAAGAAGGAGATGATGGAGGTGGTGAGGGTGGTATTCCAGATCCTCCTGCAGTAGGAGTGAGGATTGGATCTGTAGGGTTTAAAGTGAGGTTAGTGCCTCCAAGTTGTTCTCTGATATCAGAGAAATCTAACGATTGGTCCAAAGGCCGATTTGTTTGCCTTAAACGGGTGAAGGCACTATGTGTTCTTAAGAGGGATTGGCGGACAATCTCTTGTACGTCACCACCTGTAGGATTTGGGGTTGCTGGTTCAACTGTGATCCGTAGATTGTCATTTGATGTGGTTGCTGTTTGAGGGGGGATATTGTCATTTGAATGACTTCTTGTCACTATAGGTGAGCGGTTAGGTGGTGGAGGAGTCTTACGACCGCCTCACGCCATTAATAAATTTCAGGCCCTCCTTCTAGCGCCATTTGTTGACGGGCGAAAATGAACGCTCGCCAACTGGAAGAGTGGATCCGGTCCGGGGTTGTCTAAATAACCCAAGCCGTTTGGGATGATCCACCCTAATGGGTTTAGCAACTCCGTTGGACGATCTAAGTCCTAGGAAAATGAAAGAAAAACTAACTAAAAGAACTAATCTAAATGAAAAACAATAATTAAAGCAAACTATAAACGAATCTAAAATAAACATATACAATTTACTGCCTAATACTATAATAATTCTATGAAATTAAATGTTCAACTATCAACAAAATTAGATCTTTATCACAAATGTACAATATTTACAGATTACAGATTTTACATGAAAACCTGCTAAAATCATTTGTGGGTTGTCCTGTGACAGCAAAACTGTTTTTTGATTTTATAATTTTATGAGAAAGAAATAAAATGAAAACTAACTAAGCTGGGCAATTAAAATAATAATCCTAACTATAAATATGAACTATATATATCTATCTAGACTACTCAAATAACACTAATAAACTAACCTGTAATAACGCTTATCAATTTATCCCGTGTAAAGAATCCAGTTCAACTGTTCGATGGGAGGAAACCCGCACCAGATTCTCTGCAAGCTTATTGTAAAAAAGAAGCAACAATTCTCTTTTGAATATCAATAACAAAACAAACAAGACATAAAATCGACAACAATATTATGACTTACAAATCATCGCATTTAGATAAATCTGTGTGCAAAGATTTGTACAAAATGATTCATTTAACGAAGAAGCTAAACCTTTAATTCCTTAAATTGAAACAAAGCAAATGTTGTACTTTTTAAAATAAGAGAGATCAGATATGGACAACACATAAACTAAATCACATCAACCTGCAATGAATCATGATAACTAAAGTAGTCGATAATTGATTGCAAACTGATATGAATAAAACTTGAAATAAAAGTTTGATATATTGAAAGCTAAAGCTGTTACAAGACATCAACTTTCATCCCAGTTTGTATCATCATAAATCCATAGTCTTGTTCTCCCAATAGTGATGATGGGTTCATTACAAAAAAATAACAAGTATTTAAAGACCACAGGGTAAAACATCCCTGTGGGAATTATCAAAGTAGTTTACAAAAATCCGGGAATAATCTCCCAAGTCCCTATTAATAACTTAAACTAACAACTTAAACCAAAACTATATCTAAACTGCTACAACATGTCCAATTTGTCAATGAAACTCGTGGATAACTGTGGGTGGACAAAAATACACAAGTTTAGATAATGTTTTATTGATCAAATTAACAAAAATCAAAATCTTAAGACTAGCTACAGAATCTTGCGATTCTGTAGCTGGTCTAATTTTGAAAACAAGACCGTTATAAATCAATCCAAAACTAAAAGACATACATTCAAATTATTAAACCAAATCTTTAATCATTAAATCAACACAAAGTAAATTGCTCATGACAATTTGACACAGACAGAGATCGTTTTTAACCGAATGGTAACATAGATACATGCAATCTGTTCAACACTTGTTATTACCAATTTGGAGCAGACATAATCATTTTGACAATTCGAAACCAATGAAATCATTTTCATGAATCGATTTCAATTGACACAAACTGTAACCGATCAAACAAATCATTCATATTCATTTAACACAAACACAATATTTTATGTCGACAAAATTGTTTTTAAATCCAACACTAACATAGATGTTTTTTCGAATCAATAGATTCCATTGTATTTATCAAACCAATCTCTGATATCGATGCATTGTATACATAAAATACCATGCTAATTCAAGCATCCAAAATCGTCTCAAAATCAAGCCAAAAGAAATGAATCGAACTATCTTAGAGCCGACACAATCGATATGCTAACGCAAAATCGTATAGCTGTGTCCGAGTTTAGCAAACAAATCCTCTGTACAGATCGGATACGATCATAATCCAAAATGAAAATAATCATTCAAAACGAAACATAATCATTTCTTGAATCTATTCGACCAAAACTAAACGAAAGCAAACCCAATCGACTACCCTAATTCAAACGTACAAAATTGTTTCAAAAGAAAACCAAACAGAATCGAAAACAAATCAATCGTTTATACTAATCTGAGAGCAATAAAATCGCATTGACCAAATCGTAGCTGTGTCCGAGTTTAGCAAGCAAATCTTCTATACATGATTTATAACGAAATCATTTTGATAATTTGAAAATAACAGAATCATTTTGAATCTATTAAAACGAACAAAGCTAATTGAAAGCAAACCCAATTGGTTATATTAATTCAAACCAATTCATAAAACAAAATCGATGTTGAAACACATACCTGGGCAGTAAGAAAATGATTCGATCATGATAGCTTTGAATTGACAAAGGCCGTTGCTGCCTCGACGTTTCTGAAGACAATTGAACCGATGGTTTTTTGTTTCTTCTCATTGGCTTGAAACCTGTCTCTTTCTTTTGACAGCACTGTAACGCGTTCCTCTAAAGATTTAATCTTAGATTGCAACAGGGGAACGTCGATGTAATAACGTTCAAGCCAGGCATTACAGTGAGTGCAAGGTGGTTGATTTGGCATCACAGGCGAGGGTTCTTTCAAGTTACCAGGGGTTTGATTGTGAAGCTTAATTCCCGGGTAATTAGGGTCGTTTTTGAGGCACGGAGGTAAGTTGGAGACATAGTCATAGGTTTCCACAGAGCATAATCCATGAGAATAGGGGTACTCCTCGGCTAGGAAACGTTCAACCTCGGAGTCCGAGTCTTCTCTCAACACTATTGTCTTCTGGTCAACGTTTTTCTTGGGTTTGTTCCTAGCACATCTAGATATCCATCGTGCATTTTTCTTCCCCTTAATGTTGACACTAGTATCACCCTTACCTTTCTTCCTCACATGCTTCTTAGAGGTCTTAGTATTGTCTTTAGAACACGGGTCGGCCATGGTATCGGGTAGGTCTAGGTCAAGGCAATTCGAGGGTTTGACAGGGGGTAGAAGGATATGAAGTGGCATGGCTAGCCCAACCAGAGTCTCAGTAACCACAACCTTGTCCACTTGGACACACTCGGGAGTGGCAAAGCCATTCCTTGATAGGAAGGATTGCCAACTATCACCACTAAGGCTTAAATGGTGGATGATAATGAGTTTGATCAAGCAGTGATGGAAAAGGATGCTATCAACCTTCTCATGGTTGAATCTTTTGGACATATTGTACAGACTACGTAAAAGATAATGTGGCATATTCAGAGGGTAGCCTATAAAATTCATCAATAACCGAAGATGATATAGAAATACCAAGCCATAACGACCTTCGCAGGTCACAAACTGCTTAAAAATTGCCAAAAGATCGTGCCACCTGGGTTTGAGGGTAGTGAGAGGCATACCCCTATCGCAACTAACAATCTTTCTTGATGTGAATAGGAGCGACCACGACACCTCGTCTATTTTGGAATTTTTAAACCACCTTTGCCATGTGGTTGGTAAGCCTGTAGCTGAACTTAGGAATTCCTCATTTAGCTCGAGCTGTATGTCTCCGACCTTAGCCCTGTAACCGTCGAAGGTGAGGGTGAATTGTTGGGCAACCGAAAGGTTAAAACCCTCAAATCTCTGGATAAACACCAACCAGCCACTATTTTCAAAATCTTCATGGGAAATGTCGAAAAGCAAGAGTGTTTGGCAGCCATTGGGCTCTATACGCACCACAGGTGCCATAGACGAGAGCACACAGTGATCCGGGTGAACGGCCAAGGGTTTGGTCAGGGTAAACGTATAATCGAATAACTCGCAGACCTCCTCGAAACCAACAGAGGTGACCCAGGATAGGAGGCAAATATTAATGCCAAAGTGTGCGGGGGTGGTGGAACTAGATCAACCCATGCAAAAAAGTCATATCCAAATGTACAACCGATGATGCATATGGTGATTCAAATCACTATTGCAATGTGTTAAAATCAAATTCCATTGAAACAATTAATGAAAACTATGGTGAGTCGACCCAAATATTTTACACGAGCAATGGTATTTGCATGGTTTTAAAATCAAAACAATTGTTTCAGAATCAACACCAAGGGTTCAATCATAACAAATATATGTTGTATGAAATGATCGCACCAAGGGTCTAATCCATAATGTCAATGTGTTTTCATGAAACCAATGTGCCAAGGAAATCGATGAAAGACTATAAAACATCAAACCACCAATGTATTAAGGACTCAATGACACTCATTATAACATCATCACAATCTTATAAAAATGAAATCATATTAACAACAAAAGAATGCCAAATGAGTAAAGATTTTGGTGTCTTTCCAACTGTACCACTATAATTAAATTGGAAATGCAATGAACACATAGACAAGAGTGACCATAATAATCCAGTGGTGATTTAATGCTATTGACGTGACTTCGAAATAAAAAATTTCACGCTTGCAGTCGTGAAAACGAGAATAAAGGAAGGTGTGCAAATGCGTGAAATAATAGTGTTGTTTTATTTAAAGATTACGATGAAAATCAAGGGTTCCAAAACACTTGTGTAGGCAGCTTATAGAAATAGGATAAAAAAAGCGAAATGGCTGCCAACAGTTATCCAATCTAAAAGTCCTTAAGGAAACAAATAAATAAATAAAAGAAATGAAATAACTAACTAATTACTAAACACTAATATATATATGTACATGTATATATATAACTATTTTAAATAATATTTACACAACAGATCTGTTTATCTAATTTATGTGCATGTTATACAAGTGCGAGTTTTAATCTGAAATCACGAAAATCTATGAAAAGATGGCTCTTTTGACAAAAGTAGATAAAGAAAGCGAAATAAGCTATTTTTTGTTTTTTCTTTAGTTATCTAAGACTAAACAAAAAGAATATACTATGAAACAGAAATACGTGAACGGTCAAAGCCAGGTCACACATAAGAGTTTCGAAGACAAACAAAAGATAAAAGAAATAAACTAACCTATTAATGGGTTGTTCGGAATGCATCCAATCACCTGTATGATCATGAAATGTCCAGCCAGCCTATCCAAGAGATAAACCTGCAGTGAACCTTTACACTGTTTGTAATAAATGCAAAACAATATATTGATTGTTGGATTTTAATGACAGAATGATAAGACGCAAATAATAATTGTGATATTTGTGATTGCAAGCAATTACACATAAGATAAATCTAATTATAACAACCTGCTTTTAATCATTCAACAAAATTAAAGATAAACCTTATCATTTGAATTGAACGAGCGATCACTGTTTTTAATGACTGAAGCATCAAAATGTGGACAATATTAAAAGAAATTATCTTGACAACATAATAAATTGTGAAGACAAAAGCTATCAACAATTATTGAATTATCAAGATAAACAAACCATAAACGAAAACAACATTTACAGATAGCTAAAGCAGAAATGTAAACATACGTTCTGTCCAAATTCTTGTATAAGTTGTCCACCTTCAGCCCCAGACCAAGATGTTTGATTACAAAAAATAATGAGTTTTAAAAGCCTTCAGAAAGGTAACTGTCTTATCTTAGAGATAAGATAGAATCATCTATTGCTTACAAAAATAGAGGGGGAATATAACCACCCAGATCACACTAAATCTTAAAAGCCTAAAAAAGTTTGTTATTGTTTATACAAAAATGGATCATAGATATGGCTAATAAGCCCCCCAAAATGCTTCAGATCACTTGGTCACCATAGACTCCCAAATATCCTGAAAGAAAAGATAAAATACAGAGATTCAAATGTACATTTAACCAATAATTTCCAAATTTTGAATTAGAATAGACTGGCTAGAGAATTTGTTGATTATGTTAGCTAGTCTAATTTTAAACAGCAGAAAAAACCAATCCAATCTATATTAATTAAAAATAAATCAACAAAATCACACAAAATCTTTTACCTTTGAACTAAATTCTAAATTCAGTTTATGCAACCTCATAATTAATCACTGCTTTTATACTCTCAGCATTTTTTATAATAATATTTCTAGTTCTCTTTAAACGTTTCCTTTGTCTTTGTGCACTGATCCTAACTCTGTGGTTTAACAAGTCAATCTGAGTAGTGAGGGTCTGGATCTTATCTTGAAGGAGAGGGACGTCTGTGTAATATTGGTTTACCCAGTATAAACACTCTTAACACTACGAATCTGGAATAGTTGTTTGAGGGAACCCATGGCTGTGTGTCAAAACATTACCACTATCCATCGTGGGATTTTATCAAGCTTGATGAAGGGATTCGAGCAATGCCCTTCCGTGAGGGTTTTCATACAAAAGTTTGGGCTTGACATTTGAGAGCCCGAGAGGCTTCTCTATCAAGGTTTTTTCCACCACAGGAGCTTCTACAGGAATTACTGTAGCAAAATAAAAATAAACAAAAAAAACATTTTCCTCAACCGGAACGAAAAAAATGAGAAATTTACCTCCAAAAAAAATGAGACATATCTCTGCAATGATTCGGTTCCTGGAGAAACTGCTCGTACTGAAGGTAAAATGACTCATTTCAGATCTGGGTTTTAAAGGGTTTGGTCTAATTTGTAGCATTTTGATCAGAATCTCTCCCGCAAAATTGTGTCTCTGGAATGCAACTATGGGATCGAACAGACTGTAACAAGAGGGACTCAAACCAACTATGGGTTTAGATGGTAGAGTTATGAATAGACAACAGGATTTTCAGATCTGCTAGCTTAGGGTTATTGAAAATAAAATTCATTCAATAATAAATGCAAACCCAAATGGATTTCCCAGATCATGGCATGGTATTCTCATAATCATTTTCAGGAGTATTAGAAGACATCATGACGAGTGTACTTCAGCGGTTGAGAGCCTAACAGGATCGACTGGCCGTTTGAAAAAAATTTGTGTTTTCGGTGGCTAACAACACCTTGCGCCAGCCTTTTTAGCTGCCGAAACTGGAAACTTTCGAGGACTTACAACCCATAAAAATTTGGCACTTAGCTGCCGAAAGTTCTTTCTTTGACCTTTTATATTCATGAGTTCAAATCATTACTTGCCACCACTAGAACATTACTCATGGGCTTCTTATTTAATAAGTAACCAAAGTTTATAATGTGCCCAAGCAATTCGAAACTGAACCATCAAGCCATTAGAACAATAATAATTGTATTAACACAAATAAATGGATCCAACAACCATTTAAAAGGATTTACAATTTAATTACATATGAATGATTTGTAGAAAGATGTTTCTAAGGAAAATATCATGAAAATGACAATCCAAATTCTAAGTTTAATTCATGCTTGCAGTCATGAATTAAACATAGAAGAATCGAAAAGAAAAAAGTAGAAAATAATGAATAAGGCTTTAGCCCAAATAGTCATAATAAACTTGTAAAAGTGTTTATATACAGGGTGATGGCAACCACTCATGCATGAAATGCCTTTCGAACAGTTTATAAAAATCAAAACAAGTGTGGCTGCCAACACTCCTCTGAAAAAAATCGGAGCAGTTCCCATTAACTCCTTCGAAAGAAGGATAAAACCTTAGAAAACTACCTTTCATGTTTTGGCGATAACGTTCGACTCAGGTCTCTATTTTGCACGTTCATTATACCATTGGAAAGGTATTTCCGAGACATACAAATATATAATTATACAATTTGATAAAGTATGCATGAATTGTATATATATTTTTGGGATTAATATATGACACCTTGTTAATAGCCCCAAAGAACACGACACCACAATCAAAGGCAGAGGAACTAGACGTGAACTCAGGGAAGCACATGCGAACTCTCACTTAGTTAATTTTTTAGTTCTATGGTTTCAAATGTGTATTTTTAATAGTGTATTCTGAGAATATTTTGTGGTCACTCATCCACTACATGTTGAATGGTGTCAGGTACCAATGTCAAGAGGAGGTCATATTCAACATCCTCGCAATGCGATTTTCAACCAAGGACAACAAAACATTGAGGATGACATCAATTTTTATACATGGGAGAAATGAATGAAATCAAACTCAAATGGATGATGAGGTATTCTGAACCCTACAATGATCAAATCTCCTAATATCTAAGCCATTCATTACGACGGGAGAGGCACACTATAGCCGAGATCTAGGATGACCTACTAGTGCTAAAAGACAAATTTAAAATGTAATCACCATGTTTGTTATCTCATAATTACAAAGAGAATAAGTACAAATATTGGTAAATTAAAGGACATGGAAGGAGGCGGAAGGCCATAAGTCATATCGAACTTCAATAAATATGAGAATTTCACCCAAACAAAGGGATTTTTTTGGCTCTTCAAGCATTGTGCATTTTTGAACTATTTTGGGAATGCAATGTTAACTAAAATTGAGAAGCCATTCTTTGGAGCTTTGATGTACGATTTCTGAAATGTTTATTGAGAATCCCTTAGGGACAACTTTTTATAGAGAGAAAAACTTGCATGTGTTGTTGTTTTGCTGCGAATTATTTCAAGCGAAATGTATGTTGTTCACATGGGCTGTAAGGATACATTTGGTAATAGACTATTCTGATGGAATCTATGTTCCTCTCACAGTACTGTTATTCTTTCTTATACGTCCTGAGAATATGAGTTTTTGATGTATGCATAGATATGATTTAGACTTTCCTGTTTATGTATGTGTATACATGTGTTTCTAACTTTGCACCTTCATGACAACCATATGAGTTGGGTCTTAAGATAAGTTTATTTTCATTATAGCTCATTCATTTATGATAATTTGCTTCTAGATAGGATAAGATAGATTGCAAGTATATTATATTTCTTTCATGCATTTGCATATTCTTCATTTACATATTTTGTTTGCATAACCATCCATCATTCACCTTCATCGGTGGACTAGGACACAACTTGTAAAACCAAAAACATAAATGGCTTTCAGGCCAGAATATGGATGGGTTCCCTATTTCAAATGGTGAGAGGTATGATTGGGACTTCTTACTGCTCGGGTAACCCCTGTCGTTGACAAAGGTATATTTTGCATGCGTCAACAGAATTGGTGCTAGGAGTGTTGGATGACAAGTCTACCCATGTGGAGTCATTTCACTTAACTCTTAACCAACCCATGGTTCCTCTTTGTATCTTTGTATGGGATGACCCTTTGAATCTTCCAAGACCCATTAGAGGTGTCCCAACCAAGACAATTGATCTCTTGTCAAACCCGAAATTCGATGGTGAAGAACATGCTTTTGCACTCACACATATTAATCAATTTAACATCACTCAAAACAATCTTAATATTTTTCGGGACAACAAAATAGGTCGATTGTTTATCCTCACATTTGAAGGGCGGATCAAAGCTTGGTTTAGGACATTGCCAATGAATTTGATTCATAACTGGAGACAATTCATGGAAATAGTTAACCCTTCTCATGTAGATTATGTTTATGATGAACTTTTTAACAAACTCACAGAGATATGTAGGCTTGGAAATGAGTCCATGGAGGATTTATTTCAAAGCGTCATGAAAATTTATTGCATATTTTATGAAAGCGATAAACCATCAGACCAATAAATATTTGATCAGTTTTCATTTCTCATATATGTTCCTGAATGGTGAGATATGGATGATTAAACCATTTCTCATTCGTAAGATTCAGATCTAACCACAAAGGATAGGGGGTGTATGATCTCTAACCAACATTCTGATGCAGATATGAGGGAATCCTTATTAGAAATGCTAAGCCCCTTAGCCAAGAAGTGTGAACCACCTATTGTCTCCCCTTCAAAAAATCATAAACATGTTATGGTCTGTGATGAATCCCCTATTGAAGAAATACTGTCATTTTTAGAATTTGAATATCTTCTTTCACGTTGCACGAATCTGTTTGATGATAATCACTCACATGAGCACCGAACATGACAAGAAGAGTGCCCATCTTTGATCGATCAAACACCCTTTCTTAATGAATGTCCATCCATGATGCATAATGTTATCAATCCTTTGAAATTTGAATTTCTGTAACATGTTTAATCACAATCTGATCATGATGACTGTATTTTTGATGAACATTTTGTTGTTCCATAATTGAATGTGAATTCTAACCTATCATTTGTTGGTCCTACACATTTGTAATTTCTGACCTTGAAAATGTAAGGTATGCAAACCACAATGAGTTTATGGATCCCTATGAAGAAATCACAATAGACAAACAACCCATCACCACGCAAAGCATATGAAACATTGAGCTGATCCAATAAATGTCATCACCTCTATCAGGTATTTCACTCACTTTGCATTTCCTTCCAACAATCATATGCTAATCATTATAAAAATTTTGATGGAATTGAAGCATGGTTGTAGGAATCCTATGTGTCTACATTTCCCACGAGCGATAACACTGTCAAATTTAACATGTTGGGTCTAGGTTTGCTTGAATCAATTATTCCTATATTTTATTCCTTACTACTCCATTCTCTGCAACTAATTTTTTATGAACATATGGTTGCAGGTTTGGAGTTACTCAATTGGCTGCACTGATATTATTCTTTCACTTATCCCTCTTTCAACCAATGTAGGGTAGAGTAGGAATACGATTAGCATGGTTCTTTTTCTTATTTTATTCTTGCATAATTTAGTTGTTTTCTTCCTTTTCGACTTACGTAGCATAGATTTTGGTTTATCTTGGTTTCTTCAATAAAGACACCAAATGTTATTAGTTTAGGTCTTAGATTGCGATGGATTCCTTTAGTCTATTTTTTGTTGCATAAAATATTTCTTCTTTTCGTTTGACACATTTCATTTTTGTTGTTTGATTGAAATCTTGGCTTAACTTTGGTTATCAAGAGGAAACCAAGCGAAAAATTCTTTGAGAAGTTAAACTAGAATATTACTTTATGTCACTAGCATTCACTCTAATGATTAACAATTGGACAACCTATTATCCTAAGCTGCTAAAATAATATTTATTGAAGAACACTTTGCAGCTTAGGGAAGATGAAAATCGGGTTGAAGGAATCATATAGGTTGTTCATGGCCTTGTTGTCCATGACTATGTTTCTTGCAAAGGCTTATAGACCAACAGATTGATACGATGGTATATTGGGTTCTTCCTCTTAGTTCTCTAAACAAAGACCGGTGAGCTAAAACTTGGTTACAAGCATTCTCGCCAGGTATGCTTCTCTATAGACTTGAACCTTTTGTGATGGAGCTGATTTCAAGGATATAAAAGGTAGATCATTTATTTGTTCAGAAGAAATTCAAAATCTTATTGAGATATTTGTACCTTAATTCTTTCATGATGGTGTATGTTGAGTACAATCATTGAAGTGTTTGTTTCTTTGTGAAGAGGGTGTGTGTGAGACTCTTGGTACATTTATCCCTTTCCCAATCCTTAAGGCTATTTTCATTTATTGGGAAAATAAATACTATTCATCATCTCTAGCATGTATCTCTTGATTGTATGAGTATCTTGAAAATATTTAGGGTTACATAACACATACACACAAACACTTTAATGATTTCTTATGACACCACAAAATCCTAGCTTGATTTTTAAGGAAAAATACCCTTATCAATCAATTGGTGACAAGATGGATATCAATTGCTTGGTCTTGTGAGCTCAAAGTGATAAAACCCATCTTCTTATTATCATACCTTTGTCATTGTGAGAGAAAAACATAATATTTTTCAGATTAGGAGGATTCTCTTAATGACTTGGATATCTTGACTGATGTGCTTTCATATTTGTTGAAATTTAAATGTGTCCTTTGAAGATTATTGATTCAGATTTAACCGTCTTGATTTGATTGCTCACTCTATTGCTTTACTCTTTGAAAATCAGATCGAAATTTATTGACTTGGACTAATTGATTGATTTTCATTGGTTCTCTATCTTAATATGACCTTGTTTGAGTTTTCTCATGAATTTTGTTGATTGGTTTCCTTCATCTTGATCTCGCAAGGGTTTTTACGTCATGATGTTTTTGTTGTCTTTAGAATCATAATTTTCAGTTGTTCAATGAGTAGGTACATCTGAGCCCATCCATGAAACTCTCGACGAAGCTATTCAAGGCACTGGTATATGAAGCCTTGGAAGTTATGTTGCGAAGTCTCACCAAGAATGATCTTTCAAAACTCAATAAAAACCACAAACAAAAACCAAAAAACAAGTTGTACATTCACTTGTATGAGTATCATCGGATGATCTACAACTTGGTTCAAGGAGGATGGTTTTCAAATACACCTTTTCGGGGTAGAAGCGATGATCATTACAATCACAATTAATTGTTTCCCAAAGGAGAGATTCCATTCAAAATACCATCATTCAAGATAATTCTACTTCACCTCTCTTCTGAAATCTTGGAAACAAGATCTGGTAAGACTCACATTGTGAATTAATAGATCCCAACATCTACAGTTCCTCATTTATTCGAAGATTCATCTTGTTAGCATCATGATTTTCATAGCTAGAGTTAGAGGTTTGTCTAAAGTTTTCAAAGTCATTCCATGATATTGGAAAAATCATGGATTTCCTAGATGATTCATAGTTAGTATGTCAAGGTTTCTGAGGTCAGTAATCAAATAAAGAATGACTTGAAATGTCAGTAAGGGGTCTAGCCATCCTTGTTTTTGCGCCAAGTTTCTGTTGCTTTCATTTGTTGCACACTGCGCAAATATTTACTGCTCTCATTTTTTGTGCAAAGGTTTACTTCTCTCTTTTGATGCACACAGGATTTTTCTGCGTAGAGGATTTTGTTGAGCAGAGGATTTTGCTGCGTAGAGGATTGTCCTGCGCACAGGCTATAGGGCGCACTGCGCAAATGACTGGTTTAGTGGTCAACTTAAATATCTCTTTTTGACCAACTGGAGAGTAATTTTGAAAATCCCAAAGAGGTTTTTGTCAAGGACAGGATAGATAATAAAAACCTCTCTCATATTTGAAAAACGTGTCATATTTTGGGATATTCGAATGAATATTTACAACCCATTTTTCCAGATTTAATCATTTAATTGTTTGGTCATAATCTTTGGGCATAGATACCAAGAGATTGGAGAGGAATTTTAGAAAATTGAGAGAGGTTTTTCTCAATAAAAGGTTCATATACCAAAACCTCTCTCATTTTTGAAAAATATATTTTTATTTGGGAGATATCATGTCATATTTGACCCATATTTTCTGAGTCTGTTGTGCAATCTGCTGCATTTTTGTTGTAGGTTATTGTTGCGCAGAAGACTTGCTGCGCAACTGTGATAGAGCTTCTGGAATGCCTCCAAATCAAAAAGGAAAGGTAGGAAAGTGTGACATCTCATCTACAACAAATGCCAAAGGTCAAATATAATCATGATATAGTTTCAAAAGCAAATTTATCTATTATTATCTTGTAACTAATGAGTTAACTTTGACTCCTCTTTTTTAGCAGTTAGTTCAGATTTTATTTCCAAGAGATTTGTAATTTATTATTAACTTAGGAAGGCTGTTAGGATTCGAATTTGGTAGCATAGGAAGAAATTTTTGTATATATTTCATGAAGCTATGAGAGCTAAGGGGTTCGACTGGCTGGAGAGAGGCCTTGCCTTTTTAACTGAAACCTTTGTTTTTCTCACGAATTTTAATACAAACAGAGAGTGTTTTATGATAGCAGATATTCATCATGGTGTCCCCTTTCAATGTGTTTTTCCCGAGTTCACATTAATTTCTCTTATGTTCTTTCTTCTAAGCATAAATAAGAGTAAATGATCAAAATTCATCCTCGATAGATGCTTCCTTCATATAGTTAGTGATGGTGTCATGTTTTAATGATTGCAGGTCCATAATTCACCCTTTGTTAGGTGATCTGTTCATTGTAGTCAACCTTTCATGTTATTTCTTCTAAAGTTGCAATTGAGAATTCATCATTATTAGATGCTCTCGTTTGTAATGGGATTTTATTATTTTTGTCTTGCCATCATCTAAATATTGTTTATTTGCTGAAAAGGTGTGCTTATTTTTCATATGTTCCCTTAGGAATACATAACCGTGTTAATCTTCATAGTATTTTAGAATTCGACTCCATTTCCCAATGGTTTCCTTCTCTTTCTTGTCTTACCAACCCTTTTAAAACAAAAACAAACCAGTCCTATTGCAGAATCTGACCTCTGTGCATTTATTTATGAATCTTTTGAGTTATTACCAGTCATTAGACATCTTAGAGAGCCCTCTCTGGTTGTATAGTTCATAATACAATCTAAAGTTGGTTGAAACAATTACCTTGGGTTTTTCTTTGATACAACCCAAAGAAATTTCTGAGTGTTAACACATATTTTGGTTCGATTTTCCATGATAGCCCAGTTACATTCTTCTGTTTTGTTTCATGATTAAGCATACTCTTCTAAGAGAGAGTTATCCTATTCAAATTTGTCTTTTGTTAGATCTTGTAACTGGTTAAACACCCACATTTAAAAATGGCTAATAAAGCAATATGAATAATATGTGTGTTCTTCCTGTATGTAAATATTGATCACAAAAGGTTATGTTCACCCGAAGAGAAGAATATTGTTGGACAATTGGTTGTCATTGATGTCAACCCTTGGAGCATTCGCGATACCCCAGAGTTGTTATCGAGAGTGATGGTGAGTTAGTTGTCATTGATGTCAACAAGAGTGGCTGATGTTAGTAGATGTTTTGGGTGCATTTGATGAAGTCTACATGAATCCCCAGAGGTGTGGTCATGATACCCAAAGTTGTTTTAAGAATAAGAACATGAAGGACAGTGAAAATGCATGTAATACACTCATAGATGGATAATCCTATTCATTTCGTTTATGGTGATAGGGGGTATGCCATGTAGTTCCTCACGTTTAGGGAGATATGCCCTCATGAAGTTAGAAGCCCCTAATTGGTTACAAGTCATTAATGAAAGGGTAAAGTGGTTGCAACAAGAAATTTCAAGAAGCCCTAAGATTAGGGAGAGAAGTTTCTTGGAAAAAGTATAAATACACCTCAAGGAGTCTCTCATAAGTATAGATACACATTCATTGAATATCTATCTTATGAGAATATTTTGGTCAATTGGAAAATATGAGTTCGATTATGAGGTAGCGGAAGAGCGAATTTTTCAGAGCTGTAGAGAGATAGGGTTTTTCTGTAACCCTAATTAAGAAGGCTCTCATGGGTCATCTTGAGGGTGTCACGCGAGGCACCCCCGTAGGTTTTCTGGGGATCATCATGCGAGGCCCCTCTAGAGAGGAGTTCTTAGTCTCGCGAGGCTAAGATAAATTTTGGGAATATTCTAGTGCCAAGTTGTTGAGGACTAAGGAAAGGTTACATGTCAATATTATAGAGTTTTAGCTTAGCTACAGGATCAAAGGTAAGTTTTAAGGGTTATTCTTATCTTGGTATGGCACATGCTTAGTGGTGATGATACATGGTATGATACACCTTGGTGATGACATGATACCTTGTTAGAAGTACACTCTTGGATATCTTGATATTTGGTTTGGTATATGTCATGGTTATGGTTCATTACTAGAGACATATCTTTACGATGTTGGTACATGGTTGAGATACACACTTGGTACACGGTAGCATATGTATGAGATACATCTCTTGATGATATTGGTACTTGGTTGAGGTACACCATTGATAGTACTTTTTGGTACATATTGTGGTACATGGTCTATGGATGATTGGCATAGTGTTTGAGGTATATGGTTGATGATATGGTGCATGGTTAGAGACATATGTTGGTGATCTTGGTACATGCTTGAGTACTTTGTTGAGGCGCTTCATTTTTAATATCTTATGGTATATGGTGCATGGGATGATTGAGACATATCATGAGTGATATGGTATATGTTTGAGGCACATCTCATGGTACATGGTTGATGGTATGGTACAGGTTCGATGCATGATATGGTACATGGTTGATGCATGACTCGGTATAGGCTTTGGTGCATGGTTGATGCATGATTTGGTATAGTTGTTGGGGCATTGTTGATGCACGTTTTGGTACAGGTTTTGGTGCATGGTTGATGCACGGTTTGGTACAGGTGTTGGTGTGTGATTGATGCATGGTTGATACATGTTGATGTACATAGTTGATGTACATGGTTTGGTGATGGTATCCTTGTGAGAGGATCTAGTTTTGTTGATGTTGATCATTAACAATAGTGACAAGTTGATGATGATATGTCAGTGACAATGACAGTAACAATGACAGGTTGGATATAGTGACATGTTGATGTGACAGTGGGAGTGACAGTGAAAGGTTGGATACAGTGACAGGTTGATAGATTATAGGTTGATGTGACAGTGGCAATGACTTTGGTAGTGACAGTTTGGTCTACATTTATTTTTCAGGGCAGCGGGATGGGGTAAGGAAAGGGGGTCATAGACTCCGTCTGGTTGGTGTCCGGGAACATAGGTAGTTGGAGCTTCCTTAAAGTTGGAGCCTGAGAATTAGGGGGTTGTAGCCTCCTTCTAGTTGAAGCCATAGAATTCAAGGAGTTGTAGCTTCCTTAAGGTTGAATAATGTAAATAGGGGGTCGTAGCCTCCTTCCAGTTGTAGCTGGAGAATTGGGTAGTTGGTGCTTCCAATGAATGTATTCTTTGATATATAAGAAATAATTCTGTGGTTTTCTCCCATTTGGGTTTCCACGTAAATTTTGGTGTACTGTGTATTTGATGTGATGTTGCTTATGTTTATATGCTCATGATATATTGAATGAAATCATAGATGATACATTGATGATATACTGTTGATAAGATTGAAGTTGATATATATTGTGGTTAAAAGTGGTAAAAGTGCTCATATTGATTCACCCCCCCTCTTAGTATTCCAACAAACACAACTTGAAGAAAACAAATGGCTTTAGATAATTTGACTGGATCATGAAACGTGTCACCCAAGAACTTTATTCACAAACTTTCTTTCTGATATAAGTGCACAATTGGGACCGTGGTCAGTTGAGCATGTCACATTGTAGCACAAGTTTTAGATATGGAAGATATAAAGAGTGAAGCCCTTTCACAAAAAGAACAAAGCATATCATGGGTGACAAATGGAAGTCCATTCAAATCCATATTTTTTGGAATACAAGGTTACGAAGATAATTTGATAGTTTTTGAAAGATCAGGATGAGGGATACAATTCTCAGTTAGTGTTAGCAATGAAGCCCATATGAGTGAAATAATACACATGAAAACTTTCACATGGATTAGTCTTTTCAAGAGACTGCAAACTTCTCGTTGGTCAGGATACAAGAACATTCTTAAAGCTGTTGGAAACACTTAAATTCTCGATCTCTTTCTCAGTTTAATTTCTTTGTTGATTTCATATCTTTGATAATCATTTATGCAAGGTTTCATTTCTTTAGTTGCATCATGTTTTGGGCCAAGTTCATCTTCCAACTCTGAATACGTCTCTTCTCTTTCCTTTCTCATCATATTTTCCCTTGCAGACATCTTTTTCTCTAGTTTATGTTTTTCTTGTAATCCCTCATTATATATGATAACATACAGATAGCTCACACATGTTTGTATTTTACAGGAAACACCTTCACACTGGAAACATGCTCGAATCAACTTACATCTCTTTCCTAGCTCATGAGAAGAATTAGGAGTCTCTGTTTGAATATAAATCATAACTATTTTGGAATATTATGACAACAGTTTGAACATGACTTAACATAGTGGTTAATTAACAACCATTATCGCATGACAATTGGTGAGAATATCTTATGTAATTCGGGAGCCATCCATAGACTAAGTATCTGCTCGTGTGGAAGGTGAAGTGTCAAAGTCTAAAGGCTGGAAACCAAAAGGGATAACTTTATGTATCCAGGTGCATCAAATATTCAAATAAATATTAATAGCTAGTAGTCATCCCCTATCATATTAAAATGCCATCACTTTCCCCATTCACTGAATGATAAGCATGCACTAAATAAACCGAGAAGAAATGGAAAGGATAGTTTGACCATATTAGGGGACATGTAGATATCTTCATAGGGGATATGGACGCTCGATGGAAGTGGATCAAGGTCTATGACTTCATGGTGACTCCATTGGGGCTATGGGCGTTCGTGGGAAGTGGAGCAACATCTGCAAAAAATATATATGCACTTGGTGAAAAATATTTCTTTATTCCAAATATATATCATCCCCGTGATAGAGATATTAGCCTGAATTGTTGATGTCATTTAAGGAAACAAAACTCATCATAATTCATCCTCTATTTACTACAAACGAGCTCCACTGGCCAATATGCAAGCATCTCTAGTGAGCCCACTACAATGAAAATTTTTAGGTAACTATGGCACATTATTTCTGGAATTTTTGATCTTAAAAGTAATTTTATGCAGACCCTTTACATTTTCTACTTATCAGTTAGGAAAGACTAGCAGACATTTCAACTTCACCCAGTGTGTCACCATTTGTTGCACGCACACAACAACCTCCCAATTTTATTCTCTTACCATCTCTCTAAGAGAATAAATTTGGTCCCCCCTTCTAAATTTTCTACTGAAAACCCTCTCATTCTCTCTTGTGCAAATGGAAAAGATAAAACCTCTCTTCCCACTCTCCATACTTTACCATTTGTAGTGATTCTTCATGCTTGAAACCTCTCCTACTTCTTCTCCAACTCATATCCTTCCCGTAACACCCATTAGTCGAGCTCATGTCATGTCCAATGATTAAAAATTCCATGCTTGACTGGATAATTGATAATTGATAGCCTATCTTGCTGAATCTACATTATGTTGCATTCATAATTAAGCATGTTTGTGTCACCAACAGTTTTCATTACACATACCATACCATCATGAAATTTTTGCGCCTTCTTTATTTTATGACTAACCATGCTCATGAAGGTGTCGTCTACCATTAGGTGGGTTGATTAAAACATATATAAGAATCACGCTAGCTCTGAATTGCATCTTAGAAGAAAATTAGTCCTTCTAGCTCCTAAACAATGTTAAATGTTCCAAAGATCAATTGGTTGTTTTCATGGATATATATTTATGAGATACTAACACATTAAATCGGTCCTAATGGATAAAATAAGATCTTGTACAACACAAATGACACAGGGATTGATGAAGCTCAATTCTGGAAAAGCAGTAGCGAAAACATGGTCTGAACATTCATTAAAAAAAAAACATTCTCGCAATTTTGGGTATTGGTCAAAGCGGGTTGTCACTCCTTTAATAGGTTAGTTGTATGAATTGTGTGATTACTATTCCAGTGCAACTAATGGGGTCAAAATTCGAGGTCCATAAGTTCCAAAATGATCGCCAAGGATTTCCTGCCAAGCAAGCCTCGTTAACTGTGGCATTCATTAATCAAGGATCCACTAAAATAATTGAATAAAATGTTCAGTTAACTCCCTAGAAGTGTCTATATGTGCTCCCCATGTTGGAAAAAATAACACCTCAATTGGACATTGTATGATAAAATTATGGGCTTTCAAACTCAAGCTCTTGTTGTTTCTCGTTGGTAAAATGATAATAATTTTTTTTTATTTTTTCTTCCCATGAAGGAGGAGTTGTTGGAAACTTCTCTGAAACACACTGAAAGATTTCATTTAATGAGCACCATTTCATACCATAGGAGTTCCTTCAAAATCCTTCTAGAGTTCATTCAAACTCCGAAAGCCAAGGAGAAGTTCCCACAAACTCCCTCGAAAGTTCCTTCAAAGTGCTTCAAGTTCATTCAAAATCCTCCAATTTGCATAGGAGGAGTTCATTCAAACTCCTCTGAAACAAATCAGAGGAGTTACTTCAAACTCCTCTAAAAAAAATCAAAGCAGTTCTCACTAACTCTTTCGAAATAAATTGGAGCAGTTCCCACGAACTCCTCTGAAAGAAGGACAAATCCCTACAAAAATTCCTTTCATATTTTGGCCATAACGTTTGACTCAAGTGTTTTTTTTGCAAGTTAATTATACCATTAGAAAGGTATTTCTAAGATATACAACTTCCTAATTATATGATTTTAGAAATTACTCACTAATTGTATACATTTTTTGGTATTAATATATGACACCTTGTTAACATCCCCAAAGAACACGACACTAAAATCAAAGGCAGAGGAACCAGGAACCAAACTCAGGGAAGCACATGTGAACTCTCACTTAGTTAATTTTTCAATTCTATGGTTTCAAATTTGTATTTTTAATAGTGTATTTTGAGGATATTTTGTGGTCTCTCATCCATTGCATGTTGAATGGTGCCAGGTACCAATGTCGAGAGGAGGTCATACTCAACATCCTCACAACATGATTTACAACCAAGGACAATAAAACATTTAGGATGAAATCAATTGTCATAGAAATGGGGGAGAATGAATGAAATCAAACTCAAATGGATGAAGAGGGAGTTTGAACCCTATAATGATCAAATCTCCTAATATCTAAGCCATTCCTTATGATGGGAGAGACACACTATAGCCAAGATCTAGGATGCCCCACTAGTGCTAAAAGATAAATTTAGAATGTAACCACCATATTTGTTCTCTCATAATTACAAAGAGAATAAGGACACATTTTAGTAAGTGAAAGGTCACAGAAGGAGGCAGAAGGCCAAAAGTCATGTTGAACTTTAATAAATATGAGAATTGCACCCAAATAAAGGGATTTTTTTAGCTCTTCAAGCATTGTACATTTCTGAACTATTTTGGGAATGTCGTGTTAACTAAAATTGATAAGCCATTCCTTGGAGCTTTGATATACTATTTCTAAAACTATTAATGTTGAGAATTCCTCAGGGCCAATGTTTGATAGAGAGAAAAACTTGCATGTGTTGTTGTTTTGTTGTGAACTATTTCAAGTGAAATGTATGTTGTTCACATAGGCTGTAAGGATACATTTGCTAATAGAATTTTCTGATGCGATGTATGTTCCTCTCATAGTATTGTTATTTTTTCTTATATTATACATTCTGAGAATATGATTTGCTGATTTATGCATAGATATGATTTAGACTTTTCTGGTTATGTATGTGTATACATGTGTTTCTAACTTTTCACCTTTATGAAACTTATCTGAGTGGGGTCTTAAGATGAGTTTAGTTTCATGACAACTCATTCACTTACTATAATTTCTTCCTAGCTAGGATAGGATAGATTATAAGTAGATTAGATTTATTTCATGCATTTACATAGTCTTCATCTACATATTTTTTTTGAATAACCATCCATCATTCACCTTCATCAGTGGACAGAGCCACAACCGATAAAACCAAAACCAGAAATGGTTGTCGGGCCAGGGTCCATATGGGTTCCCTATTTCAAATGGTGAGAGGTATGATTGGAAATTCTTACCTGGGGTAACCCCTGTTGTTGAGAAAGGGATATTTTTAATGCGTCAACAATACAATAGTAAGATAATATAACTTCCATTTTCTAGCCTCTTAAAATAAACACATTGATCAGAATGACATCTACTATAACCTTGTTCTGTCATAAACATGTCAAATTTCAAATACCACTACCTTGGAGCTTTCTTTAGGCCATAGAATCTCTTCTTCAACTTGCATACCAAATTATCCTTCCCTTTGACCTCATACCCATGTGGCTATTTCATATAAATATCTTCCTCCAAATCCCCATGGAGAAAAGTTGTTTTTACATCTAACTGTTCAAGATGCAAATCTTCTACTTCCAAAAGACTTGAAATATTCCTAATTCAATTCATTTTAACAACGAGAGAAAATGTTTCATCAAAATCTATACATTTCTTATGTGAAAACTCCTTTACTACAAGTCTATCCTTGTACCGCTTTTTACCTCCATCTTCTTCCTTCAACACACAAACCCATTTATTCTTCAATGATATTTTTTATGCAGGAAATTGAACCAAGTCCCAAGTCTGGTTATTTCCAAGGATTCCATTTCTTCTTTCATTCCTTGCTCCCACTTATCTACCTGCATTGCCTCTTCATAAATTTCTGGTTCACCATAATCACTCAACAATAAATAATACAATGAAGGAGACTGTCTCTCATAGGCTCTACTTAACTTGGTAGATATTCTAACAACACTTGCAGGAGTTTGAGGTACCTGCTATTCCTATTGTTGTATATTTTGATTTTCTGGTACCTTTGGAATTTCATTTTCTTTGATTTCATCAAGCACTATGAATTGTGTTTTTTCCTCTTCCTGTTTCTTTCCCTCGAATTGATCTTTTGTTATAACCCTAAATTGCACTATCCCTGCTTACCTGGCATCAGGCCTACTCATGCCTCTTCCTAGCCAAAGCCATGTTGAGAAACTCCTCAAAAAACCACTTAAAACAAGCAACCCGCGCCCTAACTTCTTACTGGGCGCGGGCAACCGCTTGCTGCCCTTATACTGCACGTGGGCATCCGCGGGCTAACCCAAAACAGCCCGCGGGTACCTAACAAAGCAAAAAATCAGGGAAGTTTCCGCCGGGACATGAGGCTATTTGTCAGTTAACTGGAACTCTCCGCCATGCATGGCCAAGAGTTCGCCTAGAAACCTAGCTCCTTCTAGCCTATAAAAGGAGGGGTAGGGGTACTATTCAGAGGAGAAAAAAACATAGCAAAGAAACTCTGCCAAATTGCCAAGCCAGTTCTGTCCCAACCCTTTAGCCTTGCCTCAAGCTTTATGAGAAATTCATGCAGCAGTAGTTGGAGGACAGAAAGAAGAGGAAGAGCCCAGGATCAGGATCGTGGAACGGTGGCCGATCTCAGAAATCATTGTAAGTTGGTTCATATTGAGATTAATGAAAAAGATACTTTTCTCGTCCCGAATACATGAGTCTCATCTATGATATTTGATTTATGTTTTATCTCTAACTCCCTAGTAGATCAATAGCATGCATACACAGTTGGTCTTGATTGCAGGAAGCTTTGTGGAAGGAGCAGCAGCAGCAAAGAGATAAACACTCAACGGAGGATCTACTTCAACCGTCAGAAAAAGGTTGGTTTATTCTTCCCGTGTTTGCCTGAGAAAAGGGGTTGAGATTTTGGGTAGAAGGTTAAAAGTTAAATCTTAAGGGTCATGATCTGCGTATAAGTTTAGATCCCTAGCTTATTACTCCGTAGGGTAGAATACCCCACAACAGAATTGGCGACTCCACTGGGGATATTGTGCTCTTAGGGTCTCCTGGTTTGGTGAAAGATCTTTTTGGTAGTTCAAAGAATTAAGTTTCTGTTTCTTTGCCATTTTTTGTTTTCTGTTAGTCAAAAGCTAGCAGGGAACCTGGTCATCAATACCAGTTTTCCTTGACTGACGCTTGACATTTCTTTTCGGGACACACAGAGGTACCCGCGGCCTGCAGAAGACCTGCCCGCGGGTGACCCACGCCCTAACCTTCTACAGCACGCGGATATCCGCGTCCTGTAGTGGTTTCAGTAGCGTGTAGTGACCAGGAAGTTTAAGAGGCAGTCCCCTTTTCCCCTGTCAGAAGTTTGTCTTCTCAGGGGGCTTTCTGGATCCTGTCTGGGTCTGAATTGGTTTATAGTCTTGTGTTTCAGTCTTTCTTGTTGTGTGTTTCTTCACATTGGATTTCCTTTTTGCAATTTTAATTTTCTGTTAAAGTGATAGCATCTCAGCCTGTCAGAGACTCTGGTTGTCAGTACCAGAAGCCTTTTTCAGGACTAGACTGTCTGTGTACAATTTTTTCTCAGTATTTGGACATACCCGCGGCCTGCTTAGTCTTAGCCCGCGGATATCCGCGCTCTGTAGTGGAACAGCACGCGGATACACGCGTGCTGTCTTGGTGACAGTCGCGGGTCTGTTAGGCAGTTCTTCAGCTTGGGTGGGGCAGTCATCCCCTCCTGTGGTGAGAAGAGCTCCTCTAAGAGGTTTAGAGTCTGAGGCTGCACAGTCAGCAGGTTAGGGCAGTTCTTCCTTAGCTTATGCTTGTTATTTGATTTTTGATAGAAAACATAAAAGAAGAAAAACATTTATTTCATGGTTTTTAGGCAAGTGTTAGAATTGGTGTTGTTGAGATTGCTTTGTTGCATTTTCTTCCTCTGATTCTGTCTGCGATCTGCGCTTTAAGCCAGAGGTTTATTTTATTTCTCTTGGTTTTGATCTTGTCATCATTTTTCCTAGTTGCATTATTTTACAATAAATAATTTTTTTTTTTCCCCTTTTTCATTGTCTTCTTGGTCTGAAGATTTGGTTGTTGCGTCAGTAGCTAGGAAAGAAGTCTTTTTGCATAAGTTTTTACAGTGCATGTCTAGTATAAGTAGCTCGCAGATCTGAGTGAAAGTTCTCTTCATTTAC
>ML784354.1:284029-339855 GCA_009831015.1 Picea engelmannii
CGACGAGCCGTCGAAGACCTCTGGGTAGTGCAGTCGTACATCCATCCTACACTCCTACCCAAGTTTAGAAGACTTTGAAGTTGCTGCTCGAGCTCTGAAGTACAACCATCAGGCCAAATCAGCTTCTGAGATATGGATACTTTCTTTGTATATCTTTCTGATTTCGAGATGTAGCTCCGCTGTGTATTGTTCGCGGCTACTCTCTATAGTTATTTGACATGGATCTACAGTGTATTTGATTGGTAGCCATGCGTTCTTTTTTATCCCGAGCATGGGTATGCCCGCCTCGGTGAGACATTTGACATTTTTTGCAGATGGCACCTCCTGATTCCTGATTCATGGGCTCACTCATTCAGCACATCAGTACAGATTGGTGAAGAATTGGTAATGTATTTCGGCCATCAGATGCTCTTCTGACCTCACACATTAGGGGGCATCTGTTATAACCCTAAATTGCACTATCCCTGCTTACCTGGCATCATGCCTACTCATGCATCTTCCTAGCCAAAGCCATGCTGAGCAACTCCTAAAAAAACCACTTAAAACAAGAAACCCGCGCCCTAACTTCTTACTGGGTGCGGGCAACCGCTTGCTGCCCTTATACTGCACGCGGGCATCCGCGGGCTAACCCAAAACAGCCCGCGGGTACCTAACAAAGCAAAAAATCAGGGAAGTTTCCGCCAGGACACGAGGCTGTTTGTCAGTTAACTGGAACTCTCCGCCATGCATGGCCAAGAGTTTGCCTAGAACCCTAGCTCCTTCTACCCTATAAAAGGAGGGGTAGGGGTACTATTCAGAGGAGAAAAAAACATAGCAAATAAACTCTGCCAAATTTCCAAGCCAGTTCTGTCCCAACCCTTTAGCCTTGCCTCAAGCTTTAGGAGAAATTCATGCAGCAGCAGTTGGAGGACAGAAAGAAGAGGAAGAGCCCAGGATCAGGATCGTGGAACGGTGGCCGATCTCAGAAATCATTGTAAGTTGGTTCATATTGAGATTAATGAAAAAGATACTTTTCCCGTCCCGAATACATGAGTCTCATCTATGATATTTGATTTATGTTTTATCTCTAACTCCCTAGTAGATCAGTAGCATGCATACACAGTTTGTCTTGATTGCAGGAAGCTTTGTGGAAGGAGCAGCAGCAGCAAGGAGATAACAACTCAACGGAGGATCTACTTCAACCGTCGGAAAAAGGTTGTTTTATTCTTCCCGTGTTTGCCTGAGAAAAGGGGTTGAGATTTTGGGTAGAAGGTTAAAAGTTAAATCTTAAGGGTCATGATCTGCGTATAAGTTTAGAGCCCTAGCTTATTAGTCCGTAGGGTAGAATACCCCACAACATCTTTGTACATGACCTTTTCATTGAATTCCACATCTCTACTCCTAATGATTTTGATTTTAATAATCCCATAGGAGATAACCAAAATCATTAACACCATATCCAATAAAGGTACAATTCTTGGATTTTTCCTCAACCTTTGTTATATTTTCTTTATCAATATGGACAAATTCTTCACAACCAAAAGTCTTCAGAAATGAATAGTTTACCTTTTTACCTGTCCATGCCTCCTTTGGAATGCCACCATCCAAGGAGCTTGAACACCCTTTGTTTATTAAGTAAACAATAATATCTACAACATCTACTAAAAAATTCAAGGGAAACCCTACATGCAATCTCATACTCCTTGCACATTCCATGATTGTCATGTTCATCCTTTCTGACACACCATTTTCTTGTGGTGTTCATGGAACTGTCTTTTCTCTACGAATCCCATGATATGAACAAAAATTATCAAAATACTTGCTGCAACATTCACCTCCATTATCTGATCTGAGACACTTCAACCTTTTTCTTGTTTCATTCTCAACCAAAGCTTTCCATTTCTTAAAAGTGTCAAAAACATCATATTTTTTTCAAATGCAATAAACCCAAGTTTTCCTAGTTGCATCATCAATAAAAGTAACATAATAATGAGAGCCACCAAGAGATGATACTTGAGCTGGTCCCCATACATATGTATGCACAAGCTCTAACTTTTCACTTTTCTTTTCCTTCCTGACTCTGAGAAATCTGACTCTCTTCTGTTTTCCACAAACACAATGCTCACATAAATCCAAATAAACTTATTTAAGATCTGGAAACAAATTCCTTTTGTGGAGTATATGCATCACCTTCTCACTCATGTGTCTAAGTATATGATGCCACATTGTTGTATTGACTCTTGTAGAAGCTAAAGAGATAGAAGAGTTAGCATTACCAACACATAAATACAATGTACCTACCTTCTCTCCATTTGCTATTACTAGTGATCCTTTAGTGACCTTCCAAGCATTTTCTATAAATGTAGATATACAACCTTCACTTCCCAACTACCATGTTGAAATAAGATTTCTTCTCAAATATGGAACATGTCTCACCTCTTTTAGTAACCATTGGTTTCCATTATTTAAATTTATTTTTACCTTACCCATTCCAACAATTTTACATGGTTCATCATCATCCAAATAAACCTGTCCAAAATCACCTTGAACATAATCTTGAAAATATTTCCTATGGGGTGTGACATGAAATGAATCCCGTGAATATGATACCCAAGAATCAATAATGTTATCTAAAGAAATAATCAAAGCATCTTGTAACACATCGCCAACTACATTTTCTTCCCGATTTTTCTCATATTGTCCATCTCCTTGTTTCTTTGGAGATCTACAGTCTTTCTTCAGATGTCCTTTCTTCCCACAATTCTAACACTCTATCTTTCCTAGTTTGTATTTGGATCTACCCTTCCTAGACTTCCCACGGTTCCTTGGGATCTTTCCTATTTTCCATTGTCTTCCCCTGTTCTCCATGGTCAACATATTACCTGATGTCTCACCTGTGATTTTCCGTCGCATTTCCTCGCTAAGGATAACACTAACAACATCATTAAATTTCAGAGTGTTTGAACCAGAGACAATGTTACTTACAACTATGACCAAGTTGTTCCATCTTTCTAGCAATGAGCACAAGATTAGAAGAGCCCTAACCTCATCATCAAAGTTCACTACTATAGAACTTAGCTGATTAGTAACTGTATTAAATTTATTTAAATGATCGGAAACAAACCCACCTTCTAACATCTTCATATTAAATAATCACTTCATTAGAAATACATTGTTGGAATCCAAGGGTTTTCATATAGTTTATCCAATTCCTTCATCAAATCCTCCATTGTCTTTTCTTTTGAAATATTGAAATCCACCGATGATACCAAGTGCAACTGTATCGTTCCTAGTGCCTTTCTATCAAGAACCTCCCATTCTTCATCCTTCATACTCCCCAACTGCTTTTCTTTTTCGCCCAATGGTAGGAAAATATCTTTCTCATACAGATAGTCACCCATTTGAATCTTCCCTAACTTGTAGTTTTGGTTGTTAAATTTCTCGATCTTAAACTTTCCATCTTCCTCCAATGTTCGCACTTGAACCAACAACCCTCTTTTCCCGCGAGTTAACTTTCTCTCTGATACCAATTGTTAGAAAATAGTATCTTAAATCAATAAAATAAAAGAGACGTGGAAATAAAACACAAAATATACACAATACAATAGAGACACATATATACATGGTTCACCCAGTATGGGCTACGTCCATCAAAGAAATTTCCAATCCTTCCTTTATTATTATCCAACAAATGAAGGGATACAACCTACAACACACCTATTGTAACATCCTCTTCTTTTCTCATAGTCTCCTCTCTAAAAATACAATATTCACTCATATTCCTTGCCGCAATACAATTACCTCATACATAAAAGAGGATTTCCTTCTAGGGAAAAAAACCCTAACATAAATTCTACCGTCATATTTGCAACCTAATGATGAATGATTCATATTGACTATGAAATTACAATATTTTACAAGGCGATTTTCCAAAAAAAATCTCTTCGAGGGCTCTTCCCCCAAATCCCTGCAAGGGAAGGCTCCAAAAGTTTTTTGCTTCCCCCCATGGACACCCCTAGTGACATATGTGGGAGGGAATCCCCCCCACACCTCCCGTTAGGAAATGGGATCCAAACAAAGTTGAAACAAGACCTCTAAATCAGGAAGATAATTAGGCTCCATAACCAACAAAGACAATAGATTTTATTAAGAAGGATAAAAAATAACATTTGTAACCTGATTAACATCAGTATCACATAAACAAATAATCCCTATAGTGCACACTTTTGCAATTTAATTTCTAGTCTATGCTACAATAACTCGATCACTAGCTGAGCAAACATGATTGTGGATCCCCCATTGCAAGATGATGCCATGTATTGATTATAAACCAAGCATTTTATTTCAAATGGAATCAACCTTATACACTAATTCAAAGAGAAAATAGATATATGCTCCACACCCTGTGTTATAACCCTAAATTGCACCAGACATGCATACCTAGCATCAGGCCATATTACTTGCTATTTTTTGCCAAGCCATCATTGAACAACTCTTCTAAAAAACCATTTTTTTGAAGATGTACGTGCCCTACACCACTACTGCCAGCGTACACACACTTGTTGTGCCATTACAACCCACGTATACTCACAAAAGCGTGAAAAATAAAAAAATTTGCAAAGGGATACGGGTTTTCGGGTAGTTACCTAACCATTTGACCGCCCATAGCTAGTCACCCAACCGAATAACTATCTTTTTGGCCTATAAAAGAAGGTGTTGGGGTCCCATTCCTAAAATAAACATGAGAGCAAAGAAACTCTGCCCATTTCAATATTACCCCTTTGCCCTAATATTTTGCAACCACATTGTGAGTTTGAGCCAGAATTCCTTTTTCCAGCCCTTTTTCCTCCATTGCAAACCCTTGCCATTTCCCTAGAGAGAAATGAAGAGGAGAACAATACGTGGAAGCAGTTGGTGCACGATGAAGTGGATCCCAAGATCGAGTTCGAGGAGTAGTTTCCGGTCTCATATTGTAAGAAACTTTGTGAGATTAATATAAATAAATACGTTTTCCGTCCCACCAAATGATGTCTTCAATATTCATGATTTATTTGTATTTTTGTTATGATATCTAACCCAACTAATCCATATATAGAATGCATGCTTGTAATTTCTTGTTTGTCTTTTGGTGAATGCAGGTTGGCCTTGGGAGGAGATCTGCAGTCGAGAAACAACTGAGCGCAAAGGAATTGACACCAGACGCGAGGTTTAAGGTAAGCTTACCGAATCCCTATACTTTGTTTTTTATGTATGATTGTGGGGTAATGTTTGGATAGCTTTTAAAAGTAGGAGACTTTAGATGGTTAGCTTTGCCTGCAATTTAGAACCCTAGTGTAGTCCGTAGGGGGTTTTCCTGCTACAACACCCCGACATACTAATGACTATGTATATACCATGATAGTGGATCATTACTCTTTATGAGATTAACAACAGATTCTGTTTGGAATCACTGCAACACACAGCTAGACAAACACACTATTTGTATCCCAAACAATCTTATGAACTATAGACAATGACAATTGTGTGCCACTGGTCCTCACTAGTAGTTCTCGAGCTTATGCACTTATTCAACAAAATGTCTCTTGTATTTCCCTCCACTATGACACAATGAACATTTTATCATGCCATTGTTTATTGGTGTAGGAACTAATCATTATTGTCAATATTAATTGAATCAATCTAGTTGCAATTTCACCATAAAGTCTATCACGTCGAAAAAATGGACAAACCATATGTAGAGGCACACTTTGAAATCACTCTCAAGAAAAACACTTTAACTTTCACCTACTCGAATCCTAAATTTACTCTCACCTACTTTAACCCTAAACTTACAGGGGATTAGAAATGCAGAAATGCCACAATCCCATACCTCTATTGTTGGGCCTCATAAATGGCACATTTTACGATGCCATTTAACCATTTTCACTTACTTTACCCTTTCATCCTCATTCCTTTCAGCACTCATATTTTTGCATTTGTCCATTTCTACCCTATATGAGCTTCACATGACATTGTACACTAAAATGGTTGATTTCCCATATTTTGATGATTATTTAGAATAGACTTTGTGGTTTCCTAACTTACTCGAGTTCAACAATTTACTACCAGAATTGCAATCTATGTGACTACTGGAACATGCATCTTCATGTTCCTGCAGTACTACTGGAATTTTGTAATGACCTGTTTCTAGAAGTAGTTTTTCCATGACGTTTCTGGTCAGATGAAGAAAAATTAGAAAAATATAAGACATGGGTTTTGTGCAAAATTCCTGAAGTGGGTGATTAACAAGCCTATTTAAAAAATAAGAAACATTTTTGGATTTATGGGTGGATCTTTGATATGGATTTTTTAAGAAATCCAATAGTGGCTAAATTCCTACAGTCACACCTTTTGCGAACGAATTTGAGAATATGGTTTTGTCAAAGATTATGTTGTTTCACTTCCATGTTATTCAAACATATCCAACAATCATTAAGTAACCTTCATTTCCTTAATCAAGTTTGTGATGGTTGTAGATCCATGTATTTGGGTTTTGGTCTCATTTTTTTGTAACCATTTTCCTTCTTTGAATTGAAAGCCATATGTATAAATGTAAGGATAATCATTGTAATGGGGGGAGGCTGAATAAAAGATCAATGTAATATTTAGGAGAATTCTATGTTACAAGGAAAATCACTCTATGGAATGGGGTAAACCACAACAGACGGAAATGATTGCAGAAATCAACTCTAATCTCAAGTATGCTATATAAACAAATATGCTAACAAGACAAGATAAAGAGCCTACCTCATCCAGACGTTCGATGAAGTCCACCGTTGAGCACTTGACTCAAATCTATACACCTACAACTTGTCCTCAACAACCAATATACACAAGCATATGGTGATAATATATAAAGTTAGAACATATAATAGAATAATCCATCAATATTCATAACAAATACGCCCATGGAATAATAATTCAAATATTTGTGAAACATTAATTGGATGAGAAAAGAGTATTTCTATTAAAATGTAATTAATAGAAGTGTATGAATGAAAAAATTCTATGTCAGCACGTTCAAAATCGATAAACTAAGTCCATTCCAGCTGGGCCTCCATCACTTCAATCCTCCACCAAAGGCAAGCTCATATAAGAGATACAATGAGGTTCTCCATCAAATAGGGAAGAACTTGGGGGCTGAAAAATGTGTTCATACTTAAAAAGACAAAGGGATGTAGACTCAATATGAAGTGAATAATTTCTCCAGAGTAACTTTTCTCTCAACTTGAATTCTTCTCCTCCTCTCCACCACTTGGATATGACCCATTTATAGCCTTTGAATGGAACTAAAGGGATGAGTCGAAGCATTTCCAACATATGGAAGGTCAAGGATCATGGATCCCGTGACGTGACATGGAAACCTGACACCCTTTTTTAATTTTGGGCACAAAATCCAATGTACGCAGGTTGTAATGGTGCAACCTATGTATACACATGTTGTATATCTATTAGGGTGCGTTTATGTGGAAAAATACAATTTTTAGCTTTGGGAATTGAAAAAAGGGGACTTCAAGTTTGCATAGGGAAATGGAAAAGGCCTTTTGAGAAAGTTACATGGGGTGAGGAAAATCTTTCTATAATAGATGCCCCCTAATGTGTGAGTTCATAGGAGTATCTGCAATGGCTGGAATACATTATAATTCTTAGAAGTTGAGTAATGGAGACTCAGCTGGACAGACTAGTTGCTCATAAGAATATTACAATCCATAATGACTTTGTGCACATGGTTGCCAATTCGAATTACACCGCAGATCCATATGGAAATATACCAAATAGTTGTTCGTGGCCATGAATAGGCAATACAAAGGTAGACACATGAAAAGGCTATCATAGTCATGAATAAGGCCCAGCGAAAACCAATATCAAAATTAATTTGAAGATATCTGTATACAATGGAGTACAATCTGATCTCCCACGATCACTGAAGTCATATAGATACTGGTTTGATGAATGATAGCAACAACTCGGGAAAGTTGCAACTATTAACCGATGTCTTCAAGTATTCTACAAGATCCTCCAAAGGTGAAAGTCTACATCATGTGAATAAAGGAGTTGAGGTTGAACATAAAGAGACTTCATTTGATTATCGATCATTAAGGTATACCGTTAACAAATGTAAGAGAACCTACTGATAATGAAAGTAGGTATCAAGGCACCGAGTACATTCTTATAAGTGTGAATAAAGGAGTTGAGGTCGACCACTCGAAGATTCCATTGATCAAGAGAAATTGATGTATAACCAATTGTCGATGGCGAGAGAACATGCCACTAATGACTGCAAGCCTCTAGGTACTCATAGGACTCTAGGTCTCGTTTCCAAAATAGATGGACTGAAGTCAATGGAAGAAGACTCATTGAAAGGAGAGCATTAAAGCATATCTTATCAGTCAGCATGAGGTACAAATGATAAGCATGAGGTACAAATAATTATCTTTATGATTTGGAGGACCTTGGACGAAGAACATGTTTACGAACAAACGAACCTGTGCATATTTCGCATGCACCAAATGAAAGAAGTGCATGAAAAATACCCTCTGAATAGAAGCCAATAAGGAAAACTGCCAAAAAGGGCGAGGAAAACACCAATAAGGATAATGGAATCCAAGACATTGCACGAATCCTAATGTGTGAATAAATTTCTTATTGTCGAACACAAGGGAAACCACCAATTCAATGACTGATGAAGAGATGTTGACTATTGAGTTCAAGGTTACCTACCCATGATGATAGTAGGACCAGGGTGCACGATTGGACTACAACTTCATGTAACTCTGAGACACACTAAGGGTATGGCCTACATGCAAAGTCAAGAGTTCTGAGAAGTGGCCAACATAGGCTGATAGGCATCCTTTAAACAAGATCATGAGACATATGGAAGACTCTGGTAGCATAGACTCAATGATGAAACTTTGTGATGCAGGAGGCACCAATCAAAATATCTGTAGGGACTAGACGAGTAACTAGTTGGAGGAGTAAACTCTAAGTTACAAGCTCAACTTCCTAAGGTCATGCTAAACCCAAACTTCGGATGACAAGTGGACTCAAAAGTTTGTGTTCTATTCAAAGGAGACACGACTGGTGCCAACATGAGATAATATTCTTTTCCCGCCCATCTTTTTTTGTTTTTTCATAGTCAAATGAATGCTATGATACAAAGGAGGAAATGAGTGTCGCGAGTAAGAAACTAGTTCCAACAATGGAACATACCTATTCTTAATGCAAGGAGGTGCACGCAGGATATGGACACTCGGGGGAATGCTTCTTCTTGGGGTATAGGGTGTCAAGATGCAAAGGATATGAACAAGGCTCAACCTGACTGATGATGAAAAATACTGAGGTGATAGGCTTATAATGTGAAAGCGAGAACCGACAATAGGCTCAATACTGCAAGTAAGAGAATGAGATGCAATTACAACTTAACTCCAAAGAATGTCTTTTTTCGTAAATTTAGTCTACTTGGTTTGAAAAAGGGTTAAAATTACACCAAATAGATGTCCTTTCAAACCCAATTTACGAGTGTGAAAGAGACAAGTTCACTCGAAAATATTTTCGCTTTTTTGAGAGAGTCAGAAAAGAGATTAAACCAGAATTGTTGGGAGTCCCACATGTATAGGTCAACATTCTTATGAGTAAGAAATGAGGTTCAAACACAAATTCATATTAACTATAAGGGACTCCTGGTCCTACGGAAAAAATCTCTACATGGGCACCGAATGGCACAAAGGTTCTAACTAGGGCACCCATGTTTGGTAAGTCTCTACCATTCAATAATGACACTTCTAGTAGCAGAAAGAAGGTTCTGTGTCGCTAATAAATGGGTTCATACCTAAGGCAAACGAATTGCAGTTATAAGATAATGCAAGTGTGAAAAACAGAGTGATAACCTATCTTGTATGTTGATCAACGAAAATACCTGCCGAAGTCACGAACGGGCGACATGATGCTAGAAACCACAAGAATCCCTGGATAAAATCCCCAAAACCAACTCCATCTACTGCACTATTAGTCCACTAGGCCAAAATATTAGCAAAAACTATGTAAAGTGGGTAAATTTTTTCTATAAATAGTAAAAATAACCAATTTTACTATACCATTTGTATTTTTTACCCAAATAGTGCATTTTGGACCAAATTGCCCCTGATCTTCAAGTGCTAATTGCGGGAGCTATGAGCGACAGAATTGGAAACCGTCTGGACCAAGTAAGTCTTCTTGCCCTTCTCTTCATTTCTGTTGGTTTAAAGTATTAATTTAGTCTTTAATGTTTTAGTATTCCAAGGTGTAAATTAGAAACTAGGGTGTATGTGGTCTTTAATTCATCGGGTCACGTATACACAACCCTATATGCGAGTGTTATCAAAACAGACCGCATATATGCAGCCCTATATGCGACTGTGTAAACTGCAGCTCGCGTATAAGTTTGTGAGTTGAATTTTTTAAATGATATTGACTCAAAATTTGATTTTAAACTTGCAGGATGGTGCTAGAGTGGAGAGAAAGAGAGCATGAAGAGGTTGATGTTGTAGTAGAAAGAGATCCAGGGGCCCAAATGGAATTAAGAAGATGTGGGCTATATAAATTTTGGGCACTCAAAGGAATGAGGGCTCAAGTGAGACTGCTCCAGATGCTGGTGAACTACTTGGATCCAGATACAAAGGCCTTCAACCTCGAAAGGAAACCATTGAGGATTGAATTTGAGGACATATACTTTCTGACAAGATTGTCTCGTTGGGGTGAGGTGGTGAACCTCAAAGCCCGGGGAGCTGGGAGTGTCACGAATATAGAGTACTACATATCCACTCACTGCGTTGCCAAGACTGAGAAGGTAGGGAGCCAAATCCCGATCAGAGCGATCAACAACTCGAGTCTTAAGATCATTGTCCTAGTGCCGACACAAATCACTCGGTCAACCTCATCCCATAATGAATCAAGGCCACTTATGTTGTACTTGGTGGAGTGCTTGTAACTCATGATTTACGATTGGTGCACCTCACTGCTAGCCAACATGAAGAGCCAACTGACAAACTGCAAACAGGGTATAAAGAGGAAATTTGGGTTCGCGTCTATCCTATTGTTACACATTATTTTCATCATCCCTATGAAAGTTAATGATGCAAACCTATCTGTTTCCTTCAGAGGGGTCAGTGGCCTGAGTTCCTGAAGAAAGAAGGGAGAAGAACTTTTATTGAGAAAAGAATTTGCATTCTCCTTTGTAAAAACCCTATTAAAGAGGATGTTCACAGGTTGCTATATAGGCAGGGTGCGAAAATGGCTGATTTTCATAGGCTGCACCATAGCTAGGTCGCGAAGTGTTCGCAGGTTGCTATATAGGCAGGGTGCAAAAATGCTCATACGTGGGAAAAACGAGCATCTTATCGATGCTTCTAGAAGGAGAAAATTCCATGGTGAGGTGGCATACAAATGGTTTGGATCTTACTCACTTTCATGATTTAGTGGGATCATCCTAACCTCCTCACCTTATCCTCTTCAACTTATAAAAGGAGAGGAGCTCTCATGGAGTAAGTTAGCTTTTGATTTTGGATCTTGGATTGGATTGAGCTTTGGAGATTGTTATCTTGGCTAGATGAACCATTTTGTCGAGATAGATTGTGAATATTATCAGATCTATGCTCTCAGAATTCTTGGAGTGGAAGTGTGTGGGGAACGAAGGACAGTTGGAAGGGACCTTATGACATCAAGGCTATGGTTGTAATCTCTCTTTCACAGTTAATATGATATAGTAATATGATTCTTTCCTATAAAGCTTGTTGTGTTTTATTGTATGATTCCTTGATCACATACATAGGTTTATATTGAGTTTATGCTATTACTATCACTTTGGTTGGTTGCGTTCTTTTGCAGGTTCATCATTATATGAGAGTTGGAACGGAGCTAGGATGGAAATGGCGAGAGGAAGTGGTGTTTAAACGGTATGTCACCTATCCCTCTTTCGTTAGTAAATTCAATATCTAAAACTTAAGGAAAGCATCATGTTCTGGTGTGTTTTGTTCTAGATCTAGGTGGATCTAGGGAGATCAGTTAGTGTTCGCACCTACCGATTTATCCAATAACACATATGTAGTTTTTTCTTTGAGATGGTTCCATGATTGGGCCCTAGAGTTGATATTGTTCCACATGGACCTCGAGATCCAACTATGGCACGATGGACTGAGGTGATGAGGTGGTTGGGGGGTGGTAGGGTACCAACACCCTACAACGACGAGTTTTTCTTCTGGTGGTGTCTAGAGGTGATAGCTCTAGAAGACTACCCATATGCAGGGATCGATTTTAGAGGATATCTAGACATGACATTAGAACCAGGTTCAACCTATGGAGATATAGGTATGATTTTGTTTTTTAAATATTTCATTTTATTTGTATTTTTGTAAAACAAAAAACATTTTTTTTTGGATGATGTCAAGTACTAATTAAAACATGTATGTTACGCAGATGTGGGTCTGCGAAGGCATGATGGACTCCCATGACATAGGTGAAGGAACTGGGGGGATGAGATGATAGAAGGAGATGCTAAGAGAGTGCTTCAAAATGTGCAGGGAAACCTGTCTCATTTGACACAAACAATTCCCATGGTTCGGGTAGAGGATATGTTGGAGGCGATGCAGAAGAAGGTGGTAGGTGTTCCCTGTGCTTGGGTGCGACTCTTTCGGCATCTCGTAAATGCCATACTATGTTATCATGACACACATCTAGTGCCGCAGGCATAGATGTTGTGGTTATTGTATTGATCGACTGCATATGTATTTTGAGGGTGTGAACCCCAATTTTGTACTATAACACCATATTTTTGAAGAAATGAAATATAAAAATATTGGTCTTCAGCTTTACTTATATTACAATGTTTACATTGGTGAATGTGTTTTATTCACTTTAATTATGTGACAAATGTCAGTCTAAAACATAATTATCATATTCATCGAATACATAATTAGAACTTCAAAGTATGTGATTATAAGTGATAAAATAAAAATATTGTTCCAAAAGTCGTACCCGTAGGAATAGTCGGAGTAGAGAAGGGTCTCGCACACGGTAACTGTCATTCAACTCACATATTACTAACTGGGAGTCCAGCAGAAATTCTAAAGAACAAATACCATGTGAAATGGCATCACATAAAATCTCTATGAAGATGCTATATTCAACCACATTATTCATTGATGACCCTAGAAAAACGTCACTCGAAGACACCAGTTGACCCTCAGGTGAGTAAACGAACCAAGCGGTGGAAGCCAAGTTCCGTGTATGACGACTGGCACTGTTTGTGAATCCTAAGTAGACCGAAGAATCCGTTGACATTTTCCAACCAAGGGAAAACTCAATAAGCAAGACGATGACGAAAAATGGGAAAAGATATATACACTAAAATACATTAGTATACAAAGAGTTACACCCAAGCTTGGGGCTCAAGCGTAATATATTTTCAAGTACAACCCATTCCTAGGCTCAACCAACATATTCCCTTCATAATCTTCTAATTCATAGGCTTCTTCTCCTAAGACACATCACATGATATAAGGATCGCGCCACATGGGGTTGAAATTGCCTACCCATAGTGGTTATTTGGCTTGGTCATACAAGAGGAACAAGTCACCCTCAGTGCACTACCAAGGATAGAAATACTTATCATATCGGACCTTGACATGTCATTTATTCACTTTGATATCCGTAGAGGCATATCAACGCTACTCATATAGATTCTCTAGGTGCACGAGGCATTGTTTGAGATCAGAAGTGTCTAGTAGGAGCTTAACTGCCAATATAAGAGAAGGGATTTTGCATTCAATTGGTAGGATCGAATCCACACACTGTACTAATTGAAAAGGAGAAAAATCCATGGAAGTATTAACCAAGGTTCGGTATGCCAAAAGTGCAGGGTAAAGCATGAGATTCCAGTCAGATTTTATCTGTCTAACAATTTTATGCAAAATGGTCTTCAGAGACTTGTTCGTGGCCTCTAATTGTACATTTTCTTGGGGGTATTAAGGGGAAGAATAAACATGTTTAAACCCCAGTTTTGATGCTAATTATTTCATCATTTCGTTTTGAAAGTGACTTCCATGATCAGTGACAATCTCACTTGGGATTTCAAATCTGGCTATAATTTGATTGAACACAAAAAATGCAACAGTATTACCATCGGATTTAACTATAGGCATTGCCTCAACCCACTTGGTAAAGTAGTCTACGACCACAATAATATGTTGATTCCCCCTAGCTGAAGTTGGGTTTCAATCCAAAAAATACACCCCCCACTTGGTAAAGGGACCGATAATAATGATCGGGTGAAGAGGGGTTAGATGCGAGCACATCTTCCAAGTGAACACCTGGTAGGGCTGACACTTTTTGACCGCTTCGACACAATATCTAAAAATAGATGGAAAAAAATAACCAGCTCGCAAAATATTTTGGGTTGTCGCAAGCCCAGATAGATGATCACCACAAGCTCCACTATGACAGTAATTAAGAACAGACTCAACCTCCTCGTGAGTCAAGCAACAATGTAGGATATTGTCAATGCCTCAACGATACAAAGTTTTGCCGACGATAAGGTAGTTCTTAGCTTGATATTTTAAATGTATTGACCTGCACAGAATAGATATAGCTAAACAATGATACACACATTTGCAGAGAGAATTGGAAAAATAAGAAGAAGGAGAGAAAGAATGGAAATAATTCTCATTAACCGTTGTGAATAATGAATAATTTACACACGATATACTCTGTATAACTCAATGAGTTTGACTTGAGGTGAACCAATTCGCCATAGTGGTGGTATAGAGTGATCTGGACACACACCAACAGTTACGGGAGTGAACTGCCACCTATTCTAGTATCTCATGTAGTTACGGGAGTGAACTACCACCTAGTTGAGTTAACTAGTCTTCAGTTAACTGATTGAACAGAAAGTAGTGAGGAGTTAAATCAAGGAATCAAAGCTAATGCACCACTTTGGTGATGATACCAAGGAAAGTTTGAATTAGCATGGTGATGATCCCAATGTTGCATGGTGATGATCCCAATGCAACATCTAAACTCAACTCAACTAGTCAAACTGAAGTGTGAACTGGAAAAGAATATTCTCCAGGTGGAATATTCTCTCCTAAAATATAGGAGACTAGATAATGACTAATGAAAAAATAAAAACCTTAGGAAAAATAAATCCTAGGTGTGTGTGAAGTAACTCCAACACCCCCCCTGAACATCACTATGGTGAAAATAAAGATTGGGTCTTGGCAATGAGGCCATGTTAGGTACCCAAGTACAAAAGATACACTGAAAATAAAGTGAGGAAAGAGNGGGAAACCCCCCCCCCCTCAAGGTACAATGTATGTTAAAAAAGAAAAGAACTACAGTTGCTAGGAAACTGTGTTCACTCCAAGACGACCTCGTAGAGAATGGAATTTCTGCTCAGTGAAGGTCTTGGTGAAAATATCGGTTATTTGTTCTGCTGAAGGACATAACTGTAAGTCGATGATCCCCTCATGTACTAAGTCCTGGATGTAGTGCATGTGGATCTTGATGTGCTTCGTCCGCTGCCTCTAAACTGGGTCTCTGTAGAACTTCAGAGTACTCTGGTTGTCACACCAGATGACAATCGACTGATGAAACTGAATGCCCAACTCAGCGAGAAAATGTTGTAGCCACATAGCCTGAATGGTTATGTTAACTACCCCTCTGTACTCTGCCTCGGCTAAAGATAGAGCAATGGCAACTTGCTTCTTTCTCGACCAACAGATAGGCCCAGAACCAAGACTGAGTGAGTAACCAGATGTGGACTTGAGATCAATGCTATTGCCAACCCAATCGAAATCAGTAAAAACAATGAGATATAATGTAGAGTCTACTGCATAATGAATCCCAAAGGTGATGGTGCCCTATACGTATCGAAGGATATGCTTTGCAGCTTTCCAATATAGCTCATGCGGCTCCTGCACGAACCTGGAAAATGCACCAATTGCATATGAGAGGTCTGGTCTGGAGTGTGTGAGATACAACAAGCTCCCCATTAGCCGTTTGTACAGTGTGTTGTCAACCAATGGAGTCTCCCCATCATCCTCAAGTTTGACTCCTGATAGGAAAGGAGTCAGAGCAGACTTGCAGTTTTTCATGTGAAATCTCTCAAGGAGATCTCCTGCATACTTGGCTTGAGACAGTTTGATGCCTAATGCATCCTAACTGATCTCAAGTCCAAGGAAGAAGTGTAGTGGACCCATGTCTGTCATCAAAAACCTGTCATGAAGAATCCTCTTGACTGCAGCTATCACTGAAGTCGAGCAACCGGTGATCAACAAATCATCGACATATAGAACTAAAAGTAGAAGTGAATCAGCCATCCTGAGCATGTATACATTTGGATCTGATTTACAACGTACAAAGTTTTGTGACAACATGCAGGAGTCCATCTTGGCATACCATGCCCTCAGAGCCTGCTTGAGGCCATAAAGTGACTTGTTCAGTTGACAGACCAAAGATTAGTCCTACATAAATCCTTGGGGCTGCTCCATGTAGATATCCTTAGAGATATCACCATGAATAAATGCATTCTTCACATCCATCTGATGGAATTCCCATCCCTTGGATGTCACAATGGCAAGTGCCAATCGTATGGAATCCATCTTTGCTACTGGAGTGAAGGTCTCATCATAGTCAATACCATGAACCTGCTGAAATCCTTTGGCGATAAGCCTGGATTTGTATCTGTTGATCTGTCCATTCGCTATGCTCTTGGTCCTGTAGACCCATATGCATTTGACAAGTTTCCTCCTAGAAGGAAGGGGAACCAGATCCCAAGTCTGGTTCTCGAGGAGGGAGTTGTACTCCTACTGCATGGAAGATTCCCAAAAGGGATTTCCAGCAGCCTCGCCATAAGACCATGGATCTGAAGAGTGAACCAAGAAAAGATGCCTAGAAGGCAATGGTTCAGTGGTAGTGAGTGCAATAAGAGGCTCCTTGAAATCAAATTGAGTCCTCCTAGTATCGACTAGATCACCAACGAGATCCCCTGCATCCTGAAGAGTAGTTTGTGCCCACTTGGGCCTTTGCTTTGGCTCTGCGACTGCAATTGGATGCTCTGACTTTGCATCTGACTGTACTAACTCTGAATCTAAATCATCTGAGTCCTCTGAATCAAAACTCTCATTTGAAGAAGAGTTAGCATGTGCATGTTCATCATCTCGGACAGGTGGAAGAGTGAAGGTGTCTGCATACGACTGCTGAGGTACATGCGAGACATTTTCCTCGAATTAGACACTACGCTCAATGATGAGTCGGTCCAAGGAAAGATCAATAAGCCAATATCCCTTCACACCATCGGGGTATCCAATAGAAATGCACTCAATGCTCTGTGGATCAAGTGCCTTCCTCTTTTCATAGGGAATCTGACCCCATGCACGTGAACCAAAAATTCGAAAGTGGGCCACTTCTGGTTTGAGGCCGCTCCAAGCCTCGTAGGGGGTCTTATCCTTGACAGATATATGGGGAGATCTATTTTGGATGTATGTTTCACAGTTAAGTGCTTCGTCCCATAGTCTCTGTGGCAGTAACTTTGCATGCAACATGCAAGATGCCATCTCTTTTAGAGATTGGTTTTTCTGCTCAGCAACTTCGTTTTGCTACGGAGTGTAGGGAACTGTATGTTGCAACTGAATCCCTACCTCATGGTAAATATTGTGGATCTCATGATTCACATACCCTCCCCCATTATCAGTTCAGAGGACTTTGATCTTCTTTTTGAACTGTGTCTCAACCAAAGCTTTGAAATCTTTGAGGTGTTGAAGGACCTTGGATTTTTGCCTAAGAAAGTAGATCCAAGTAAAATGTGAGAAATAATCAACAAAAATGAGAACAAACCTCACTTTTCTGATGGATGGATGTGGAAAAGGACCCATAAGGTCACAGTGGATGAGATCTAAAGGTGCGGAAGCTCCCTGAGACTTTCCTTTGACAAATTTCTCTTGAGGGTGTTTTCTGAGAACACATCCCTCACATATTCCCTTGGAGAAGAGGATGTCTGGTAGACCATCAACTAATTTGTGCTTGCTAAGTTGTTGCATGTATCTGAAATTCAAATGTCCAAACCTTTTGTGCCATGTCCTACTACTTTCATCAGCATGAGTAAGCAGTAAAGCAGAATCAGGTTCAATGAATTTAGAAAATGTATACAATCTAGACTGATGATTTACCTCACCGGTAGCAACCCTGGAGTTGGTTTGCATGTCGTATATGTCCATGGAATTTGGTGTGAATATGAATTTTTTTCCAGTGCCGGAATTTTTCATTTGATACACAGAGAGAAGGTTGACAGAAAGCTTGGGAACATGCAACACATTCTCTAAGATTCTGTTGGTGAATTCAATCCTTCCTTTTCCCGTGACTTCAACAAAAGAGTTGTACCCCATCAGAATAGGAGGACCTTTGCATGCATCCAAAGAAGAATAGACTACTTCTGAGGTAGCCATGTGATGTGATGCTTCTGAATCTACGATCCAAGCATCAGGAGAGGAGTTGATGGCAATCAATGCATGGCTAGAATTGCCTTTCTTGGAATTCAGATCTTCTGGCTTCTTCTTCTTTGCACCCTTGGGGATGCGATTTCCAAGGTTGTTTTTCTGAAGTATATGAGACATCATATCTATTTGTTTTTGCATGCATGCAGATTCTGAATGGAATCCTTTGTGATAGTATGTGCATTTCTCTCCTTTTCTTCCCTTTTCTCCTTTGTATCCGGAGGCATCGGTGAAGGGTTTTGTGTACCCTTCCTTCTTCGTATGTGCATGATATTTCCTCTTATATTTATCTTTATATTTATGATATTTGTGGCTTCCATCATGCACAGTGAGTGCATGCACCCTTGGGCCTTTGATTGTGCCCATGTTGATGATCTTGTTTTTCTTTTGTGTCAAGGATTCGATAAAGTCCTCAAGAGAAGGCATCTTCCAGGTGGCTCCAGAGGCGAATCTGACAATATGGAATGTGGATACAAATACAAAGAATTCAGGTCCAAGCTTGGAGAGAATGGTGAGAACCATTTGTTTCTCCTCTTTCGATTTATCAACCCTGCAAGCTTTGAGTTGCAACAGTAAATCCTTGAATTTTGTAAAGAAATCTTGGATATTCTCAAAGCTTTTTGGATCCAATGTGAGTTGCTCCACCTCCAGCATGTGTCCCCTCATATCATCCTATTTTCCAAAGAGCCCTTCCAAGATGGTCCAGGCTTCATTGGGAGTCTTACAGGAAGATATATGAAAAAGGAGATCAGGAGAAATAAGATTGCAAATTGTTCCAAGTGCCTCATCCATGCGATTTAAGTACTTGTATTTTTCTATGGATGATGTCGGTTATGTATCTATATTCATGGTTAACCTATACAACCCTATGGATCGAATATGTATGACTATTTTCTCCTTCCTTGCAAAACAGTTGTAAGGTGTAAGAATGAATTCTTTTTGGAATTCAATCTTTCCGCTGTCTTCAATCTTTTGTACCTGCAAAAACTTTTGGTGTAGATTTTTCTTAGCAGTCTGTCGGCTCTAATACCATGTAAATGTGTTGAACTGCACATAATAGATCTATATAAACAAGGATACACACATTTTCAAAGAGAATTGGAAAAAGAAGAAGAAGGAGAGAAAGAATGGAAAGAATTCTCATTAATTGTTGTGAATAATGAATAATTTACACATGATATACTATGTTTAACTCAATGAGTTCGACTTGAGGTGAACCAAGTCACCATAGTGGTGGTCTAGAGTGATCTGGACACACACCAATGTTACGGGAGTGAACTACCACCTATTCTAGTCTCTCAGGCAGTTACGTGAGTGAACTGGCACCTAATTGAGTTAACTAGTCAACTAGTCTTCAGTTAACAGACCGAACATAAAGTAGTGAGGAGTTAACTCAAGGAATCAAGGCTAATGCTCCACTTTGGTGATGATACCAAAGCAAGGTCGAATTAGCATGGTGATTATCCCAATGTTGCATTGTGATGATCCCAATGCAACATCTAAACTCAACTCAACTAGTCAAACTGAAGTGTGAACTGAAAGAGAATATTCTCCAGGTGGAATATTCTCTCCTAAAATAAAGGATACTAGATAATTACTAATTATGAATAATGAACAAATAAAAACCTTAGAAAAATAAATCCTAGGTGTGTGTGAAGTAACTCCAACAGATATCGTATGCACCGTCGATCTTCTCTTGAAAGATGCTGAGAGAACTTCAAGGTTTGAAGATAGATCAAAATGTCTCCATAACAGGGGTCCACAGATGAGACAAGGAAAATGTGTTCATCCACAAATGAATCAACATGAATAACATCCTCATCTAACCGAGGGAAGTCCAATATTAACTCGGAAAAAAACTAGCGATTTCTTGGATTTTGCCAAAGCAAAATCAAGATCAAACGCTTGCAAGATGAAAATCCACTTATTATATTTCCCCCCTATGATACGCCTAGTAAGGACATATTGAAATGGATTGATTTCAGCAACTACAATACTTTTTCAAAGAAATATATAGTGTTCTAATATTTGAACTGCGTGTACGACATCCAAAGCTAGCTTCTCAACATGAGAGTACTTGAGTTCAAGGCTGACTAGGCTTCGACTAAGATAGTAAGTGATGTGCTCATGGAGATCATCATCTTCCTGAACTAGAATCATACCAACCGTCCCTTTGGACGCGACGATATAAAGCAAGTAATCTCTATTGTAGTCTGGAGGCTTCAACATAGGTGTCGATACCAAGGATTTCTTAAGAGCATCGTAGGATTCTTGGGCTCACTCATCCCATATAAACAAAGTGTCCTTCTTCAAGAGACGCATGAAACCCTTAGTAATATTGGCATATTTTACTATAAACTAACGTAAAAAGTTAGCTTTCCCCTGTAAACCTTGAAGTTGACGAATATTGTGTGGGGGAGGAAATCGAATTATTGCCTCAACCTTTAAAGGATCCACCATGATCCCAGTCTCAGAGACTAATAATCCTAAAATATGACCCGACCTAATGCAAAATATGCACTTACGAGGGTTTAAACAAATGCGATAATAGCGACATCTTTCAAAAACTAGCCGAAGGTGTGAAGAGTGATCCACTCTCTTGCGAGAGTGAGCAGCGAGATCATAGAGATATGCTTCGACTATATGTTTGAGATTGTGAAACACAAAGGTCATGGCTTGTTGGAAGTTTGATCCAATATTTTTAAGGCTGAAAAGCATTTTTCGGTATGCGAAAGTACCCCAAGGACAAATAAATTTCGTCTTATGTTGATCCTCAGGTTTAATCTAAATCTGGTTGTATCCTGAAAATTCGTCCATAAAAGAAAATACCTTTCTTCCCGCACACTCATTGAGAATATGATCAATGAAGGATTTCAGGAAGTTGTCTTTAGGACATGCCTTATTCAGGTCTAAAAAATGCATGCATACACGGATGGTTCCTTGCTTCTTATTCATGGAAACGATGTTGGATACCCATTTAGTAAAGGGAACTAGGTAGATAAAGCTCGCATTAAGTAGTTTCTCCACCTATGCCTTAATAGCAGGGGCCTTCCTAGGGTTGACAACTCTAAGTCATTGTAGAACATGTTTAGCATCTAGGTAGGTTTTAATCTCATGTTCGACAATACGAGGGTCGATTCCTGACATCTATTCATATGAATAGACGAATACGTCTTGGAATTGTTTGAAGAGTTTGATGTAGATCTGGATTTCTTCATGTGAACAATATGCACCGATATAGAAATTTTCAAATTTACCAGGAATAAGAGAGATATCGATCGTGACGGTAGGATAAATACTTGCCATGTTTCCTTCGGCATAAATGTCATGCGTATCAAGTGGAACTACGACATGACAAACTGTCTTGCTCAAGGTAGATCTAAAATTGTCTTGTTCAATTCTAGCAAGATTTGGGAGGAAGTAAGAGCAATGATGCATATTATCCCATGGCCTATTAGAACCATTCATGGCCTCTACAATTTCTTCATCTGAAGGTAAAGTATCGTCGAGGCAATCATGTGAGCAAGACAATGAAGTGGCCCATACAGGATTAAGAACATGATCCTCCTCATCTGTCTGTGAGGAGACATGATTTGGGTCGATAGTAGAGTCAAGAACATCCTGATACGCTATCTCTTCCTCCAACAATGGAATTTCCATTCAAGTGTGTGACTAACCTTCACAAGACGAGGTCGAGGAAGGTAGGGTCCACGGATCATTAAAATACGAAGTGCGGAAAGGAACAAACCTCATTGATGAAGCAAACCTACTAGACATGGCATAGATATGATGAATTGGTGCCACGAAATCAAAGGTACCCATAAGGGAGGAATGCATTCTGACACCAATATCCTCTATTGCTGGCTGAGAATTGTCGATCACAGATATCGAAGGTCCAACTGATGCATTGGGGCTAGTGTGCACAAAGGACAACTGATCAATCGTCACGATTTTCCCATCATGAGGAAAACATAAAGTACGTAAAAAGGGAAATATGACTGCAGTCATTGCATAAGTTGAGTTATTCCCTAGTAATAAGTTATAGTAAATGGGCACATCAACCACCTCAAAATCCACCTCCACCGTCTTCCCACCTAACTGGACCGAAAATGTAGGAATAATGTTGTGGGGACGGAAAGAACGACCATCAAATGAGGTCAACAAGGTCAGATATTGAGAGAGGGTTGGAGAGCGAATGGCTTTCCAACAAGCTAGGGAAATAACACATGTTGCAACGTCTTCATCAATAACAATACACTTGATGGTATACTTTGAGTAATCCACGTGGATTTGGAAGGCCACATGGTAAGGAAAGTGAGGCTTCACATCCGTGACATCAAACTTGATAACCTTAGAGCCACAAGGGTATAGAGATCCTAACACATATAACAAGGCATTCCTCTATGAAGGAAACGTCTGGAATACCTCCAAATATGACATCGCGCAAGGGGTTTTACCCATATCCTTAACAATAGAGTAATTATGGGCAGCTCTAGTATTAGCGTTGTGCATAGATCATTTGAGTACTCCTTTTGGAATACAAGGCGGAGGCTTTGGTTTTTTGATCTGTAAAGGTGTCTCCCGAGGAGGGGGAAACTCTAGACCTAGAACATCCTGTGAAGAACTGTAATCATGAGTGAGAGTGGCTACATTAACCTGATACTTGACCATATTGATGCATAGATTGTCATCGTCTTGCATGGGTGGGTTTTGACTTCCACTCGCCGCATTTTCAGCATTATAGGAGCTTGAGGCCATGTGTTGATTATGCGGAAAAGGATTAGTCAACACAACGGGTGGTAGAGATAAAATCGTTACAGCCTCCTCGAGTTTGGGGCAAAAGTGGGTAAGGTGATCGTCAATACAAAGATTACAAGGGAATTTCACTTTTCGCTTCTCTTTCTTGCCCTCACCAACACTAGCCTTCAATATATCATTGTTAGCATTGTTCTTGGGTTTATTATCATTGTTCCTCCCAACCTTACGATTATTACCATGTCCTTTCATTTTATTCCCTCGTGGTTGTTGGTTACCATTCGAGTTAGTCGACGATTGCACAGAATGTACATTCATCGACTGAGTGGGAGTGGAGGACATATACGAAGCTTATCCTCCTACAGACTATATTAGAGACAACTCTTTCAACTTGCTTGTCACCAAGTCTATATATTTGACATTTGTAGATCCTATAATTCCACTAGCATGAGGCCCAAGCTTTTGTTTAGGGTCATAGTTTGACCTTGGTGTGTCAGGAAGAATTTTGTATATCATCCCAGACTGAGCATATATGAGATCTAATCGTTGAGCTTTGAAAATCACTTCCTCTTTAGATGTTACCCTAGATGTAGAGATATCCTTAAGAAACCATTCCAACAGGAACTCTGAAGGAATGTAGTCTTTGATCAACCTCTTTTGTCTACTCCACTCTTGGATGTGATCTGAGATATGAGTGGCTTTGTCCTGGAGGAGGGCCGAAAAATTTATATGCCAACATCATAATGAATTGAAAATTGGAAGCAGTTGAGAAAGACTAAAACCATTTGGTTAAAGTTACCATATGTCCCCCTAGGTAGCTCTATGTACCATTTCGCCGCGACCCCCGTGAGGGTGGGTTGAAACAATATTAAATGAATAGAATCATCGTTAAGGGAATTGGAAGAGCACCAAATATGAAAGGTAGTGACGTGATCACCAGAATCCTCACCAGTCTTTCCCTCGAATTTTGAAATATATAAAGGAAGCTTGGTGGGGACGGCGGGCCATGTTGGGTCATGATGCAACGGGTTGTTCATTAATATTGACAAGTCTGGAAAATTGAGCATGTCCAGAAAAGGGAGATGGGGTTGCGACATCTGGCCCCAAGATCCCTGGAAATATTTTTGTTGGGGAATCACAACCCATCCAAGGTTTTGATATGCACCATGGCCCTATCTGGGATTGTAAAACCCCCCTCTGAATTGATTCATAAAGGGTTGTTTGGGAACCATTTCATTAGGAATGTTATGATGAGGATTGTAAATATTGCCCCGAACCGGAGTAGCTCCATGTTGGGGGTTGCCAAAAGTGTGAAATTGACCTCCCCTGGGTGGAAATCCATAGGATAAAGGTGGATTCATCATGCCAAACATGTTGGTCGAAATCGGTGTGGAGGAGGTAGGTGTAAAGGACATAACATAAGCAACAACTTGCCCTCATGGTTGATTAATCCATCCAGGAGCATTAAGACTAGGATTAGAACCAGGGTGAAAAGGAGGTAGGATTCCAACTGCAGGAGTCGTTTGGGGAATATGAGCACCACCAAATGATAGTGGAATATGAGAAGGAGCCATGCCCCCAAGTCCAATACTAGGATTCAGATTAGATGCTGGAATGGAGGATGAAAATTGTGATGTGAAATTTGGAATACCATAAGAAAGAGGGCTAGAGGTTGTAGGGATGGACTGAGTATTATAGCCCGACGAATGAAAAAGAGACCCAAAAGAGTTTGTGGCTATAGGTTGAGTATTAACTATAGGATAGACATAACTGATGATGGGAACCTCTGGAACTACAACCATAGTGTTTGAAGGCGTAGAAGGAATTCCATTAACTATGGTAGGTGTGGGAGTCAAAGGAATCCCAGTATCTTTATGAATCGACTTAGTACTCATACTTGTATGACCACAAGTCTGGTAGGTGGAGGTGTGTGTACCACATTTGAAAAATTTACTCCTTTTAGAAGGCAAGAATCAAGATGCGGTGGTAATTTCAACAAACAACGAGACTTGTGAGGAAGCTGGTATGGCTCCATGACGACTCAAGACTTGAGATATAAAAAAAAATCCTAAATCCAACTAACAATCAAAGAGCACACCAAAATAAACAAAAAGGCCAATATGAACACAAACATGATGAAGTGGTTGAAAGGGGACTGCCTCCCTAAAGTAGGTATGCCTCACCCAAGAGGGGCCTGAGACTCCCTGCAAAAGATCAAAGGTATCATAATCAGTTATAAGGGCCCTCATGGGATTAAAAACTAGTTAGTCAGATCCCCCCTGAGAGGTAATCCTCCATAAAGGTTGTGTGTTGTTCGACCCTTATCTGACCCATGGTACCTGCAGAGTAACCCCTGCAAGTAATCTATGTGGCTACCTATGTCAAGAAACTAAGCCACCACGATATAACCGATGCACAGGTGAATAATCATAAGTCAAGTCCACCATAGGGGAAAGGTAGCAAATATAGAAATCTCGAAAGCACCGCCTCTCATAGAGGTAAAGGTACTAGAAATACCCCCATATACGAATAGATCCCCAAAAATATCTATGACGCTAAGAAGGTATTGGAGGGATATCTCCTCAACCAACTTCATGCAACCTCGTGCTTAAATCCGTTGTGAGAAGATCCTCCTGACATCACCAATTATACAATGGATTTCACCACTCCCTTATTCATACACATATTTTGAGTTTAATAGCCTTGGAGAAGTTTACTCACAAAATCCTATTCCAAGGCTCTAAATCTTAAGCTAGTTTGTGCACCCTGAAAAATAAAATCGTTTCTAATCAATTTTAAATTTATCAAGATTACTTTTAGTGGCTTTGTTTACTCAAAAGATGTGGTCATGAAACTGATGATGTTATGAATCATCAAGTAAAAGAAATGAATATGAATATAATGCAAAGTCCTAACTTTAATTCTCAATAAACGATAAGATTTTTCAAAATGCAATTTTCAATTCAACTCTGTGATTTCAAATAAGATGCAATCTTTCCATTCATATATCAAAATCAATGATAAGAACCCAAAAGATCAAATGCCATGATGCAAAATGTATATTTTTTGTATTTTCAATATAAAGGGAATGAAAATGCAAGGATTGAACAACAACTTGATATATAAACCCTATTGTAAGCCAAAAGAGACAGACCAAGCATGATATCAAGAAACAAACATCCAACCCAAGATGCAAGGACAACCATTGAAACAAAAATGATGAGAAATAAATACTGCTCAAAAATTCAATCAAAGTAAGGTTTCCTATCACTCTATAGGCACTTAACACTCATGATAGAGACCTAAGAAGACTCAACAACCATCAAAACTTACCCAACAAACACCAAACTCAACAATCAAGCAAACAATGATGATGTACGTGATTGTTCAGGAGAAAACCATGTATATACGCCCCTTGCAGAATGACAGCTCGTGTATGTACGCGTTTGTCAAGGGAAAACCCATGTATATGTATTGAAACACTGCCAGATTAAGGATAAGGCCGAGAAAATTAGACTCAAAATGAAAATAGGTTGTCAAGCAATCAAATGACAAGAATGTAATATTCCAGATATAAAAAAGCCTGCAAAACAGAAATAAATAGCTAGAAATGGCAGATGAACAACAATATAATTAGAACAACACCATAATAATACCAAAATGATACCAGAAGAACATTAGAAAGAGCACTTCGATTACTGAGAGAAATGTTCACTTTCCTCTTTGAGGGGGAAATCTCCAATAGAGCATAACTCTCTTACAATAATATCGAAGACAAAAGTTCTCGTACCCTTGACTCCTATTTATACTAAATATGTCTATCAAAAGAAACATCTAGAGGAAGATCCTTCTAGAAGCAGAATATTCTATTAGGTCTTCTTACATTAAAATTATTCTTCCTTATTTCCAGGCCTTATTAATATTGACCTTTATTACATGGAAATATATTATTCTACCTATGTGAGGGGTTAGGTCCCTAACATGCCCTCCCCCTTAAAAACAACCTTGTCCTCAAGGCTTGAGATGGGGAAATTGTTGTAGAATGGTAGATGGTTCCCAAGTGGCATCTGTTGGAGTTGTATCTTCCCACTAGACTAAAACTTCCTTGATGGTTCATTGACGTAGACGACGCTCACGCTGGTCCAAAACTGCTTGTGGTTGTAGCCAAATGGAGCCTTCTTTGTCCAACTCGGGAAGGGTGGTTTGGGTTTGGCACTTAGTTCCAATCACCTTCTTTAAGAAGGAAACATGGAAAACATGATGGAGCTTAGAATGATTGGGAAAATCTAACTGATAGGACACCTGTCCCACACACTTGAGAACTGTATAAGGACCATAAAATTTGGGTGCCAGTTTTTGACACTGGTCAGCCTTGAGGGAATTTTGCTTGTAAGGTTGCAGTCAAAGAAACACATGATCCCCTTCTGCAAATTGACGTTCAAATCAACCTTGATCTTCTTGTTGCTTCATGCGATTCTGGGCCATGACCAAATTCTCTTTGAGGGTATGAAGAATAGCCTCTTGAACTGTAAGCGTTTGGTCAACCACCTGGACCTTCGAGACACCTGGAAAACATGAGAGAACTGAAGGTGGATTTTGTCCATATACCACTTCAAAAGGAGTCATGTGGGTAGCTGTATGGTATGAAGTGTTGTACCACCATTCAACTAGTGGTAACCATTGAGCCCACTGATGCTTCCTTTCCTATGCAAAACACCTCAAATATGTTTCCAAACATTTGTTGACAACTTCAGTTTGGCCATTAGTCTGGGGATGATAAGTTGTGTTGAGATGCAATTGGGTGCCTTGTAGCTTGAACAGTTCTTTCCAAAAATTGCTAGTGAAAGTTGGGTCGTGATTAGAAATAATAGAATGTGGCATGCCATGAAGCTTGAAGACCTGATCCATGAAAAGTTGAGCCACAATGGATGTTATAAATGGGTGTTGAAGAGCACAAAAATGAGCATACTTGGAAAGACGATCAACTACCACCATAATGACTGATTTATTGCCCGATTTAGGTCATCCGACAACAAAATTCATAGAGATATATTGCCAAATAGTAGGTGGAATCAGAAGCGGTTGGAGTGTGCCCAGAGATTTGAATGTTTCACCCTTGTTGTGTTGACAGACATCACATTCAGCCACATAATTACGAATGTCTTGTTTCATACCATCCCATAAAAAATAACGTTTGACACGGTCATAGATTTTGGTAAACCTGGAGTGCCCAGCTGTGGGTGTAGTATGAAGCTCAGAAAGTACCGTGGATTAAAGTTTTGACTGTTTACTTAAATACAAATGACCTTTGTATAGAAGCTCCGCATTGAGCCAAGAGTACCCTGGGGAAACTGGAGAATTGGACTGCAATTGTTGTATCAGATGCAAACTTTTGGGATCGTGTAGCCATTCCTGGTGAACAGCTTGGAGCCAATATGGGACAATGAAGGAGAGATAAAAAAGGGACCCTTCATCTTCATATTTTTGGGAAAGTGCATTAGCAAGCACATTATCTTTTCCTTTCTTGTAAATGATCTCAAAATCATATCCAAAGAGCTTAGTCACCCATTTTTGTTGCTCAAGGGAGGAAAGGCGTTGTTCCAGAAAATACTTAAGGCTTTGATGATCTGTCTTAATTTGGAAGCATTTCCCCAATGTATAAGGGAACCAAAGATCCATGGCATGCAGAATAGCCAATATTTCCTTTTCATAGATTGATTTGCCCAAATTTATCTTGGACAATTGTTGGCTGGTAAAGGCCAAAGGCCGAACCTATTGCATAAGGACAATGCCAATTCCTTTCCCGAAATCATCATATTCCAGGACAAAGGTCTTTGTGAAATCAGGAAGGGTCGGGACTGGAGTGGTGCACATGGCCATCTTAAAGGTTTGAAAATCCTGGGCAGCTACTGGAGTCCAAGTGAAAGATTTTTTTTTTTAAGGAGTACAATGAGAGGTGCCACAATCTTTCCATAATTCTTAACAAACTTGCAATAATAACCTGTTAAACCCAGAAATCCCCGCAATATTTTGAGATTTTTTGGGTGAGGCCAATCTTGCATAGCTTCAATCTTTTTAGGATCCACCCTGACGTCGACCTTTCCCACAATATGACCCAAGTAATCTACTTCCGAGGCACCAAAATCACATTTAGATTGTTTGAGGAAAAGTTGGTGCTGAGAGAGTAGATGGAGAACTCGATCCACATGAGCAAGATGGTGTGTCTAGGTTTTTCTATAGATGAGGATATCATCAAAGAAGACTAACACAAAATTATGGAGAAAAGGACGGAAGACATGATTCATGAGGCTTTGGAAAGTGGAGGGAGCATTACACAAGAGAAAGGGCATGACCAAAAACTCATAGTGGCCCTCATGAGTTCTAAAGGCAGTCTTAGGAATGTCTGCCTCTTTCATACGGATCTGGTGGTATTCTGAACAAATATCAAATTTAGTAAAGAAATGGGCACCACTCAATTCATCCAAGAGGTCATCAATGACAGGAATGGGAAATTTTTCTTTAATGATGAGTTTGTTGAGGGTGCAGAAGTCAAGACACATGCGCCAAGAACCTTCTTTCTTAAGGACCATGGCCAAAGGAGAAGAGTAGGAGCTCGTACTAGGGAGGATAACACCTCCGTTGAGCAGTTCTTAAACCATTTTCTCAATTTCATTTTTTTTTGAAAAGGGGTGACAATAGGGACGGATATTAGGAGGAAGGCTTCTTGGTACAAGTGAAATGGAATGATAATGAACACCACGGGAAGTAGGGAGTCCCTAGGGAGTGGAAAAAACCACTTGATGTTTAGAGAGGATGGATTGGAGGTCTGACGGCATAGAGGGTCATGTCTCAGTGTCTTGGATGGCATGGAGTTGGGAAATAATTCCAGAATGACCTTTTTGAGCAGATTTCCATGCGATCAGAACTAATGATCTCTGGGGAACTGATGATGATACCTTGGAACTTATATTGTTGGCCCTCTTGGTTGAATTGCATGGTTAATTCCTTAAAATCCATGAGAATGGGACCCAAATTCCTTAGCCATTCTACACCCAACACAATGTCACAACCGCCCATGTCGATAGCAAACATATGATATTTTAGATGGTAGTCACCAATTTGGAGACACACATTTTCACAACACCCTCCACATTTCATGGACCCACCATTGGCAATCATGATTTGGAAATTATTGACTGCACAGATATAACAATTATTTTCTTGGGCAATACGGTGATGAATAAAATTATGGGTGCTTCCACTATCAACAAGAATGATGACCTTCCTATGCTTGATATAACCAATTAGCTTGAGGGTTTGGGGAGAAAAGAATCCAGTGAGATCATTTAAGGAAATGACCGGTTCTACTTTGGGAGGGTCTGAGGGAGGTGTTATGTCAATGGTTTTAGGTGACACAGACACAAGGGGAGCCTCAACATCCTCTTCCGAAACATCCTCTGATATGACCATAGAAATCTTTTGTTCCTTACACTTGTGTCCCAAAAAGTATTTGTCATCACAATTATAACAAGGGCCTTTGATTTGGAGTTCAGACATTTCAGCCCTGGTCAATTTCTGGATCTTTAGTGGAGTAGAAGGAGGAGTGGGAGTGACTAGTTTAGTGCGAGGAATAAAGGAGGGTTTGTGGTTTTGAGAAGAGACAACATGTTGTGCTTCCTTATCTCTTTTAGTAGTGTCCAGCCAACTCTGAGGCCGAGCCATGAGGACATGAGCACGAATCTCATCCTTGAGGCCACTGATAAAACATTCTCAGAAAAATGCATCAAACATTCCCTCTGTCCGAAAAGCCAGTCGCTCAAAAGCAGCTATAAAGTCTTCCACTATTCCAGATTGTTTCAACTTTGTCAAATGGCCTAAATGGTTGGTGTCAGTGTCAAAGTGTTCATAAATCTCTACCACAAAGTGTGTCCAAGCCACATACTCTTGGCGGGCATTTGTTTTCCATTTCCACCATTGCCAACGTTCTTGATCTAGATGGAGAACACCATACTAGAGTTTGGACAACTAATCTATAATACCATACAAAGAAAAATAGTGTTCCATTTGAGTTACCCATCTAGTGGGATCCGATCCATTAAATTTGGTCACATGCACATGCGAAAGGCGTAGGTCACGCTGAAAGTGATGGGGATGAAAATTCTGGGAATGAGAGGAATTTTCACCTTCGATATGAAAAGGGGGGTCAAATATGGGAAGATCTAGAGGGATATGCAGCTTGACACAAATCATCGTAGCAACAGATTCAATATGGGTAGTAATGTCTTGTTTGAGCTCATCTTTGAGTTCCGCGATTGAGGCGACGATGGAGGAATGCATCCTTTGATTGTTGGTGGCAATATTGACACTAAGTTGTCGCACTTCTTGTTGGGTTTTTGTGAAATTAGAGTGCAAGGTAGTGAAGCGAGCTTCCAAGTCTTGGATATGGGTATGGGCCATGATGACGAGGGAACATGAAAAGTGGCAGGTGGGACCACACATAAAATGGGTTATGGGGGAAGTGTATCATAACGATCAGGGCAACGAGTGGAATCCAATGGGGTAAAGCTGAAATAAGGGTGTTGGAAGGGGGCCGAGTCCACAAGAAAAAAAAATGTTGAAAAATGATAGGTGTGACTGCGATAAGGGAGAAGAGAGAAATCCAATGGAATAGGTCTCAAATAATGGTGCCAATAGGATCCAAACTTGTGTTTTACTCCTGCAGAGTTATACTCCGAACTGAGGAATACTGCAGTGATGAAATACCCAAATGGTTAACAAGAAGAAATGTGTAAAAATTTTGCAACTCGAATGGAGGAGACACAGTTGCGCCACAATAGATCTTGTTTGTTTTGTTTTTGTTTCTATCCCAAGGGTTAGGTATTCAAGGTTCTACATACAAGGGTTTTCCATGTGCTATATCTCTCTGATATACATGGGAGGTCCAATAGTAGTACTCAGCCCAATATCTCAAGGAACCAACTAAGAAGGCTATACAATTCCCTTAGCCGTACTACCCGACTACCCAGGTACTATAGAGTATCTTCCCGAGTGTTGTTCTTGGTGACAATATAACAATCAAGCGACCGATCGATTTATCTATGGAGGGCTTCAAGAGATCTAGGACGATCTGTATACAGGTGATGTATGATGCGCTACCACTCAAAGGGGTACCAATAGGGGTTACAAGGGTGGCCAACATATGTGCACTTAAGTACCACTTTTATTTCTTGCATGTATGAATCCCCGACCGCAGGTTTATGCACGTAACGACATATACATCTCTACCCTGAAAAAAATTAACCCATAATTTTTTGCTGAGGAAGGTGCTCTGATACCACTTGTAATATTCCAGGTATAAAAAAGTATGCAGAACAAAAATAAATAGCTAGAAATGGCAGATGAACAACAATATAATCAGAACAACACCACAATAATACCAAAATGATACCAGAAGAACACCATAAAGATCACTTCAATCACTGAGAGCAATGTTAACTTGCCTCTTCAAGGGGGAAACCTCCAACAGATAAGAGATCTATTACAATAATATCCAAGACAAAAGTTCCCATACCCTTGACTCGTATTTATACTAAATATGTCTATCAAAAGAACCATCTAGAGGAAGATCCTTCTAGAAGCGGAAGCTTCTATTAGGTCTTCTTACATTGGACTTATTCTTCTTTATTGCTAGGCCTTATTAATATTGACCTTTATTACATAGAAATATATTATTTTACCTACTTAAAGGGTCAGGTCGCTAACAAGAAACTAAACATAACTGAGAGAAATCAAAGGAGAAAAACACTCCAAATCCCGAAAAGAGGATACCCTCCCCAATATGGTCGCCAATTCTGTTACGAGGAAAAACACTCTATGGCATGGGGTAAACCACAACATATGGAAATAACTGCAGAAATCAACTCTAATCTCAAGTATGCTATATAAACAAATATGCTAGCAAGACAAGATAAAGAGCCTACCTCGTCCAGATGTTCGATGAAGTCCACCGTTGAGCACTTGACTCAAAGCTATACACCTGCAACTTGTCCTCAACAACCAATATACACAAGAATATTGTGATAATATATAAATTAGCACATATAATAGCATAATCCATCAATATTCATAACGAATATGCCCATGGAATAAAAATTCAAATATTTGTGAGACATTAATTGGACGAGAAAATAGTATTTCTATTAAAATGTAATCAACATCAATGTATGAATGACAAACTTCTGTGTCGGCACATTCAGAATCAAGAAACTAAGTCCCTTCTAGTTGGGTCTCCACCACTTCAATCCTTCACCAAAGGCAAGCTCATATAAGAGAGACAATGAGGTTCTCCATCAAATAGGGAAGAACTTGGGGGTTGAATAATGTGTTCAGACTTAGAAGGACAAAGGGATGCGAACTCAATATGGAGTGAATAATTTCTCTAGAGTAACTTTGCTCTCAAAGTTGAATTCTTTTCCTCCTCTCCATAGCTTGGATATGGCCCATTTATAGCCTTCAAATGGAACTTAAGGGCCGAGTCAGAGCGTTTCCAGTATATGGAAGATCAAGGATCATGGATCCCGTGACGTGACATGGAAACTTGACACCATTTTTTAATTTTGGGCACAATATATGATGTACGTAGGCTGTAATGGTGCAATATGCGTATACACATGGTGTATAGCTATGAGGGTGCGTATATGTGGAAAAGTACAATTTTTAGCTCTGGGAATTGCAAAAAGGGGACTTCAAGTCTGCATAGGGAAATGGAAAAGGCTTTATGAGCAAGTTGCACGGGGTGAGGAAAATCTTGCTATAACATTCTGGAGTAAAGAACATGTTGGAGATAAAGTGCTTTCCATTATAGTGTTTCTTGGCAATGTATTCCAAGGGAGGTAGGGCCCCCTCCTTCTGGTATATACTGCCCAAATAGTTTATTTTTGTTGTGTGAGTTAATTTGTCTTTTTAAGATGTAGTTTTAATTATGTTGTGTGGTTCAACTAATCCTTGTGAGAATAATAGTTTCATGCTTTATTTTCCGTCAGTTTAATTGGTGATTCTATGGACAAAGAGTTGCCAGAGCTATAGATTGATGCAATTGATGGTCACCAATCCTCCACTAGTCGACAACTTCTCATGATAGATATCTTGTCTGCATGCATTAATTTTCAATTGAAGGTTTTCAATCTAACTCATAGATTGAATCCAATGGAGTACTATTGAATATAAGGATATATATTCAACCTGCAATTATACCTTAGAATATTCATTGTCAGATGAGCAACCAATTCTGTTAGTTTTGCTTCATAGTCCATTAGAAAATGGTGTGTTAGACACTTCAATATTATCTCTTCATATATTGTGCCTAGCACTTCATAGGTTTATAAACTTATAAACCCGGATTGATAATTAATGTATCGAATTATCATCATATAATTTTCCCCACATTTTGGTGCCGTTACCGGGGAAGTGTTTATGGAGTTAGTATTGAAGTGAGTGTGTCTTCTAGATTTTTAGTTTGATTAATAGAGACTTGGTGACAACATGGCCTTAGTAGCATGAGAGTTTGAGTGCATGCTTTGCATAGAATATGATTTGTAATTTTTGATCTTTAAAAACCCCATACACTAATCCATGTGCAAGACAATAATTCTCAACCAACAAGAATTATTCAAGAATGTTCAAGAATCTGTTGAGGAAGAAGAATGCTACTCCAAGAAATCTCTGAAATCCTAGCACCAGTCAGAAACATATTTGCATCTCAGGAGGAGTAGATCTTGAAAGCAGTCCAGAATATATATGCATCTTGGGAAGTGATCCAACAACCAAACATCCAAGAGAAACATTGATGCAGGAGCATCCGCACCTCGTTGCGCGAGGCTGCATATGTGGAAAGAAAAGGACCGCAGGGTGACGCAGCATTACGGTTTTAACCTTTTTTATGAGCGCCGCCGTTTATATAAAAGCCCCTATATTTAGGCATACTTGTATCCTGAAACAGAACGCGAGTAGATAAGCTCTTGTCCTGGTACAACATAGACACTTATTAGATTTAATGCAGAAGGAGAGTAGATTTAGTGCAGGTAGATAGAACCATTAAGTTAGATTTGACAATTTAGCTTTTGAGAGGGAAAACGGGATAAAGACACCCTCCTTTTGTATTATTGTATTATTGGGCACTGTAAGAGGTCAGCATTAGCGCGGAGGAGAAGCAAGGAGCACAGGCAGAGAACTGGTGAAGAATCCCCATGTACAGATATTGAATCAATATAGGAATCTGATTTAATTTCATGTCTGTGATTATTCTCTGTATTTTGTTAATCTTATGCTGTTGTATGCTTGCTTCTTGTTATGCTTTCATTATATATGCCGCATATGTGATCTCATGGCAGATTAGAAATCTGGGGGAAAGGAGAGAATAAGTTTAGTTTACTCCACTGTTTGAACCAGGAGATTCCTGCATAGAGTGTGGTTGAATCCCTCCGCATAGAGTGCGTAGAGAAGGTTCAGTAGGAGAACTTTATTCTCGTCAGTCTAGAGTGGCGAGGTTGAGATTCAACTCATGGGTGTGATTATCCCTTGTGTGCTGCTGGGGTTATGTTTCCTCATCTCTGTTTCAGGTTATATCTTCCTTTCATATGCTGTGTACGTAATTATGTGGAAGAATTAGAAGCTGAGTGCTTGGGAGAATGAGTTTCAATTGTTTCTCTGCTTAAGTCAGAAAATCTCTGCATATAGTGCAGTCGGATCCCTTCGCATAGGGTGCGTTGAGGTGGTTAAGCAGATAAATCTTTGTCCTCTTCAACTCAGAGTTGTTTAGAGTTGTTCGAGCCGTGCAGAAGAGTGCAGGTCGGATCGGAGTCTCAGGAGCAAGTCCGAGGATAGAGAGACTAGAGTTCCATGATGGGAACCGGGCAGAGTCTGGAAGGATTTTAACCCTGGGAAACGTGGAAGTTGGCCACAGGGAGTGTTCGTAGAAGTCCTCAGAAGAAGCAGACGAAGCATTGCTCCAGAGGATGGACTCTCTTGACTTTCAGTTGTGCTAGAGGAAGGTGGCAAGGTGGAGAACTCTTTGAGAGGAAGAGAATCGGCGACTTAAGTCGTCGTGGAGGATCGCGAGATCGTGACCGGACTAGTAGGTCGAAGACAGCAGCGGGGTTTCGCGACGAAAGAGTCTTGTTTCCCACAGAGCGAAACCGCGGGGATGCGAAACACTACGTCCAGGAGCGCCTGCATGATGAATGTCGGGACTTGGTGACGTAGACAGGGTACCTCGGAACATCGGACCTCGGGAGTCGGAAGCCTCAAGTCTTTTCCCGAGAGTAACGAGAACGCGAGACCGGAGGATTCCGAGTAATCGGTACCTCGGCCCTTCGGGTCTCGGGGATTGATAACTTGAAGGTACAAGAGACGCTAGTCGCGAGTTGCGATAGCGCGAGGTTCCGACATACCAAAGAAAGAGTCAACTTCGACCGGGAGCTTCGTGTCTCGGAATCGGGGAGTCCTGTTCTCAGTTGTGGAACTTGCGAAGTCGCGAAGTCCGACCTTCCGACTTCTCAGTGAAGAATCACACGGCAGTATTCATGTGGGTAAGAAATTCCCGAGGGGAATAAAGAAGGGACTTGAACCCTTCGGGCTATAGATACTGAAGGTCCTGGTGGATGCGGCAGTGTCATTGAGGGCAGGTTGCGTCAAGTGTGGTATCAGAGCCTGGAATGTGTTGGGTATTTCAGGTGAAGGGAATAGGAGTTCTTTGCTTTCTGAAGCAGGAATAGAGAAGACAACATGCCGCCGCGAAGAGAAAGGCAGTCTCCTGATCATGAGGACAGGGACGTGCGAAGGAGAGGCAGGCAAGCAGGAAACCCAGCAGGGAACCCAGAGATGGAATGCCAGATACGAGATCTCAGAGCGAGACTCGAAGATATGGAGGCCACTCAGAGGCGTGGAGCTGGTACAGCAGAGTTCAACGATCCCGAGATTGAAGAGGAAGCTAGACATGACCAAGAAGAGGTCACTGCAGAAGATGCCTCGATAGAGAGGTTGATAAAATCCATTTCGAGGATGAGCTCGAAGACGAAAATGGACATTCCCATCTATGAGGGAAGTCTAACTGCTGAGGAGTTGCTGGATTGGATCCGAGCATTGGACACCTACTTCGATTATGAAGATATCGAAGAGGATAAGAAAGTAAGACATGTTGTCACCAAGCTGAAGGGACATGCAGCCTTATGGTGGGACGAGCTGCAGGCAGACAGACGTTCCAAAGGCAAGCAGAAGATCAAAAGTTGGGATCGGATGATCGCCAAGTTGAAGGCGAAGTTCATTCCGAGGGATTTCCAGATCACTCTGTTCAGGCGTATGCAGAACCTGAGGAAGAAGTTGCTGACGGTGAAGGAGTACACCGAAGAATTTTACAGGCTCAACATTAGAGCTGGTCATCGGGAGAGTGATGACGAAAAGGTGGCAAGATATCTGAATGGTCTCAGGTATGAAATTCAGGACGAGCTGAGCATGATGACCATCCCCACAGTTGAGGATGCGTATCAGATGGCTCTAAAAGCCGAAGAAAAACTGAGCCGCAAGCAAGGTCAGCGAGGCCGAGGCAGGAGCCAACCTAGAGGAAAAGCTGTTGTTCAAGAACGAACACAGAAGCCCAGGGAGGATTGGAAAAGACCTCAGGGTAGAGCTGAGAGAGGTGGAACCTCACAGCAGAGACAGCAAATTGCTGAGCCGAGGAGGCAGCAAGACGATCAGCAAGGAGGATATGCTGACGCAAATACGTTTCCTCGTACCCGAGGTAGAGGAAGAGGCAGAGGAGGAATTATCACATGCTTCACGTGTGGTAAAGACGGTCATAAAGCCGTGGACTGTCTGGAGAGGAAGATGGATGGAGGTAAAGCTCACATCGTTGAGGTGCAGCAGAAGCGTGATGTTGAGGGCGAAGATGCGGACAACGGAAGATCACTTGGGATGCATAAGATTCTTCTGACACCTGAGGAAGAGGTGGACAACTCAGTTCAGAGAAGCAGACTGTTCAGGACAGCTTGCACCGCTAAGGACAGAAAATGCAAAGTCATCATTGACAGCGGGAGCACTAATAATCTCGTTGCAGCTGAGATGGTGGAAAAGCTGGAGCTGAAGACAACTAAGCACCTGAGTCCATATAAGGTCTTGTGGTTACAAAAAGGACACCGGGTAAGCGTCACTAAACAGTGCTTAGTTAAATTTAAAATTGGGAATTATCATGACGAGATTTTGTGTGACGTCATTCCCATGGACGTATGCCACATACTGTTGGGTAGACCATGGCAGTATGNTATCTTCATAACCTTTTACATTTCATATTTCATTTTCCACCCATCATCATGTGGAATTGGTGATCATACAGGGTGACTGAAGATTATATGTACACCTTGTAATCTGGGAAACATTCATCTATTCATACCTTTGTTGCATGAGGACATGCAGTAATTTGAGTGTGGGGAAGATGTTGAGCCTCAGAAATGACACATTTTACTATGCCATTTAACCATTTTCACTTACTTTACCCTTCCATCATCATTCCTTTCATCACTCATATTTCCATATTTGTCCATTTCTACCCTATATGAGCTTCACATGACATATGTACACTAAAATGGTTGATTTCCCATGTTTTCATGATTATTTAGAATAAAATTTATGGTTTCCTAACTTTCTTGAGTTCAATAGTTTACTACTGGAATTGCAATCTATGTGACTAATGGAACAAACATCTTCATGTTCTTGTAGTACTACTAGAGTTCTATAACAACCTATTTCTAGAATCGGTTTTGACATGACATTTCCGCCTAGATGAAGATGAATTAGAAAAATCAAAGACATAAGTTTTGTGTAGAAGGCCCCAAATTGGGTCACTTATTGGAATATTTTGATAATAAGAAATTTTTTTGGAGATATGGGAGGATCTTTAAGACGAATTTTCCAATAAATCCTGTAGCGATCGAATTCCTACAGTTACACCTTTTGTGAACAAATTTGAGAATATGGTTTTGTCAAAGATTATGTTGTGCTTCCATGATATTCAAACATATACAATAGCCAATAAGTAACCTCCATTGCCTTAATCAAGTTTGTGATGGTTGTAGATCCATGTATTTGGGATCTGGTCTCATTTTGTTGTAACCATTTTCCTTCTTTGAATTGAAATCCATATGTATAAATGTAAGGAGGATCATTGTAATGGGGGGAGGCTGAAGAGAGGATCACTGTAATATTTAGGAGAATTCTAGAATAAATAACTTGTTGGAGATCAAGATATTTCCATTATAGTCTTTCTTGGCAGTGTATGCGAAGGGAGGCAGGGCCCCCTCCTTCTGGTATATCCTGCCCAAATAGTTTATTTTTTCTATGTGAGTTTATTTGTCTTTTTAAGCTACAATTTGAATTATGTTGTTTGGTTCAATTAATCCTTGTGAGAACAAGAGATTCATGCTAGGTTGTCTGTCATTTTAATTGGTAATTCTCTAGACAAAGAGTTATCAAAGCCGCAGATTGATGTAATCAATGGTCACCAATCCTTCACTGGTCGAAAACTGCTCATGATAGATATCTTTTTCACACGCATTAAGTTTCTCAATTCTATTGTTTATAGTTTCAATTGAAGGATTTAGTCTTGAAGTGAGTGTGTCTTCTAGCTTTTTAGTTTGATTCACTACTCATGTCAATAGGGTATTGGTGAAAACATGGCCTTAGTAGCATGAGAGTTTGAGTGGATGATTTTCCTCGAGTCTTCTTTGTAATTTTTTATCTGTAAGAACCCCATACACTAATCCATGTGCAAGACAGGGATTGTGAGCCAACAAGAAGTATTCAAGGATGTTCAAGAATCTATTGTTTAATAAGAATGCTACTCCAAGAAATTTCTCAAATCCTAGCACTATTCAGAAACATATCTACATCTCAGGAGGAGCAGATCTTGAAAGCATTCAAGAACACATATGCATCTGAGGAAGTGATCTAAGAGCCAGAAGTCCAAAGAACAAAATCATCAAGAAGACCTAGAAGGGACCAAAGAGCCATGGAAAGAATTTGATGAAGAGTAGAAGTTAGAGCCAAATATTGAGGAATTTCTATCATGCCTGTCCTCAAATCTAGAGACCGATCAACAATTATCACAAGATCTGCATGGCATGACAAGGGAGGACATCCAACCTAGTGCTAATAAACAAGAGAACCAAGGGAACAATGACTTCAATGAAGTATGGTTCCAGAAGTCCATCGGTCCTCGATATTCCTTCATATTTCAACACTTCTTGATACTATATCAATCAAAGAAATTGGTTCCTCATATCCGGAAATTCATTGAGGTATATTTTTCATATTCAACTATGAGTTTATTTGATATTTTGTTGTGCACATGAGTTTGTTGGAGATACTCCTACACTTGAGAAAAGGTTTACTTTTTCAAGTAGGGTAGGATAGTCAACAAATAAATCAATAAATGTTGCATATAGTTGATTGGCTCAGTTTCAAGTAGAGCTCGAAAACCTAGTTTAGCAATAATAAGGTGACATCCAATAGCGTATTTGTCGGTTCAACCACTTTCACCTCTCTAGGATAGACATGGAAACATAGATATTTTTCAGAGAGGTCTCGACATGTGAAACATGGATATGGTATGATGCAGTCAGGATACAACCAAAGTATTTTCCTCTCATATCAACACACATCAGAAGAACCATAGTTTAACAATTTCCTTTCAAATCAACACATATCAGGCGAGCCAAAGTTCAACATTTTTCTCTCATACTATCATCCACTAGGAGGAGGTAAAGTTGGGTAAACAATTTCTATTTCTAGGTAGTCATCTAACTTGGGAATTCATGCACATGAAATTCTTGAAGCTTTTCATATTTACCATTCCTTCATTTCCTTACACTTTATCTCCATAACCTTTCACATTTCATATTTCATTGTCCACCCATCATCATGTGGAATTGATGATCAAAGAGGGTGACTAGAGATTATATGTACACCTTGTAATATGGGTAACATTCATCTATTCCTATCTTTGTTGCACAAGGACATGCAATGATTTGAGTGTGGGGGAGATGTTGGGCCTTGGAAGTGACACATTTTACGATGCCATTTAACCATTTTCACTTACTTTACCCTTTCATCCTCATTCCTTCCATCACTCATATTTCTGCATTTGTCCATTTCTACCCTATATAAGCTTCACATGACATATGTACACTAAAATGGTTGATTTCCCATGTTTTGATGATTATTTAGAATATGATTTGTGGTTTCTTAACTTACTTGAGTTCAACAATTTACCACTGGAATTGCAATCTATGTGACTACTAGAACAATCTTCCTATTCATGTAGTACTACTAGAATTATTTTGTAACGATCTATTTCTAGAAGCAATTTTTCCATGACATTTTCACCCAGATGAAGATGAATTAGAAAAATCGAAGACATGACTTTTGTGCAAAATGCCCCAAATTGGCTAATTTGCGAGAAGACTTTGAAAATAAGAAATAGTTTTGGAGATATGGGTGGATATTTAAGAAATATTTTCCAAAAAATCCAGTAGTGGTCGAATTCCTATAGTTACTCCTTTTGTGAACGAATTTGAGAATATGGTTTTGTCAAAGATTATGTTGTTGTGCTTCCATGCTATTAAAACATATCCAAAAACCATTAAGTAACCTCCATTGCCTTAATAAATTTTGTGATGGTTGTAGATCCATGTATTTGGGATCTGGTCTAATTTTGTTGTAGCCATTTTCCTTCTTTGAATTGAAAGCCATATGTATAAATGTAAGGATGATCATTGTAATGAGGGGAGGATGAAAAGAGGATCAATGTAATATTTAGGATAATTCTAGAATAAAGAACTTGTCGGAGATAAAGAGCTTTCCATTATAGTCTTTCTTGGTATTGTATGCCAAGGGAGGCAGGCCCCCCTCCTTCTGGTATATGCTGCCCAAATATTTTATTTTGGTTGTGTGAGTTTATTTGTCTTTTTAAGCTGTAGTTTCAATTATGTTGTGTGGTTCAACTAATCCTTATGAGAACATGAGTTTCATGCTTGATTTTTCGTCAGTTTAATTGGTGATTATATGGACAAAGAATTGTCAGAGTTGCAGATTGATGCAATTGATGGTCACCAATCCTTCAATAGTCGACAAATTCTCATGATAGATATATGGTCCTCACACATTAAGTTTCTCAATTCTATTGTTTATAGTTTCAATTGAAGGTTTTCAATGTAACTCATAGAGTGAATCCAATGGAGTACTATTGAATATAAGGATCTATATTCAACCTGCAATTCTACCTTAGAATATTCACTGTTAGATGAGCAACCGGTTCTGTTAGTTTTGCTTCATAGTCCATTAGAAAATGGTGTGTTAGACACTTTGAGATTAGCTCTGTATATATTGTACCTAGCACTTCGTAAGTTTATAAACCCGGATTGAAAATTAATGTATCAAATTATTATCATATAACATACCCCACATCTACCATGAGAGAGTTAGGCTCGTATGAGCTTTGATACCATGTAGAGAAATGGGAGAGCGAACATGTTTCCACACACCAAAATTATGTTCAGTGACCTATTCAACAACACGATTATATACATATAAATACATGAATGTTTGTCTTAAGATAGGAACACTATCTTGTCACACTAGCAACTTGTTGAGAGAATATCTCAATCGTAGACTAACTTAGGAGCTAAACTAGCATATTCAACTACGTATAACGACCTCCTAATCTTAGAAGCAACTACTCATGTAGAGACAAACTCTACATCACAATGACTAATAAATATTAACCCACAACTTTCTCCCTTCTTCTATGACCACAAATCAATCTATAAGACAAGTAGGAGTTAATAATTCTAATAGTTTGGATCTAGTCAGATGACAAAACCATTTCATTTTACCGAAGTCAATTTCTAAAATTGGAATATTTTTGTGGTTGAAAAATACAGTGTTTCTCGATGAAATTTGAATTGTTTCTTTGATGTCATTTCTTGGCATCAAAGAGCATGCACAAGACAAATTCTTGGTAGGAAAGACAGGGAGTGGAAGTGAAAGCACCTAGCTTCATAAAGGGAAAAAAATAGAGAAAACATTGTCTTTCTTGGAAAATTGAAAGCCAACTAAGAGCAGTAACATTTTGGGCATTTCTCTAAATACATCAATTTGATTAACAAGGACAGGGAACGAGAGAGTGGATTGAAACAATTATCATCATTAAGGAAAAAGGAAATAACAAATTCATGTTTTTAATGAGTGTGCTTTTATGGATTAATATGGAGGAAAAACATTTTCATTTTGTTTTATGATAAGTTGAAGCAAAAATAGATTTCAAACAGATTTTGTTCTTATCCCTTCAGTAAGTTTCTTCTGGCCCTCCCTTTCTTGGATGTATAGAGTTTTAGCTTTTCCGTTCGGTGCTCCGAATTTACGTCTTCGGTTTGATATATGTATTGTAACTCGATATATATTTTGCAAATCTTTTTCCAGATTTATACATGTAAAAACAAAATTATCTTAGAAGTTGTATTATCAAAAGGAAGGATATTAGGAAATAGGGTTTATATAGAAATGTCGGGAATAACACTTTTTGAAATTATGTGACTCATAACCATTTTGACCACTATTAATATATTTTCCAATTTCAATATATATAACATATAATTATAAATTTAATTATATGATTTTTTAAAATATTATTTTTCCTATTTCTTGTTATAAAATATAAAATAATTCCAAAATAACATGTTACTATTTTTCTCATAAACTCTAATTATATGAATCATTTTTGAAAAAGAATATATGTTATAAGTTATTATTTATTTTTTGAAATTTACAAACTAAAAAGGAAATAATATATCTTGATTATGTTAATGTCCTCAGCCTTATACATATACTTGATGCATGGGTTTGTTATATATATATATATATATATATATATATATATATATATATATATATAATTCAAAATAGAACTACATTTGTATACTATACTCTATCTTCTATTTTATACATTAGTATAAACTGGGTAAATTTTAAAAATATTCATATAAATGAAAAATAAATTATATATTGAATTTCTCAAAAACAAAATTTGATAATCCAAATAAATAATATATCTTGATTATTTTAATGTCCTTAGCCTTATATATATAGTTAGTGTACTCTATTTTCTACATTAATGTAAATTAGTTAAATTTTGGAAATATTCATGATGATGATGATGAACGTCCACTAAGATCGAATTGGTCTATCGGACCTTAAGAGGGTAAGTGATTACTTGTGATTCTTTAGAATTTTGTTTCTGTGCTCGAAAAGCATTAAGAGAAGCTTTCCAAGATCACCATACTTTTGTTGAGTTAAGAGGTTAGGAAGGTTGGTAGTTTGATAAATATTTTGAAAATGAGATCTAATATGGGTATAGGCTGGACAATCTAAGAGAAAGTGCTTTTCATCTTCAATTTTCTTAGTGTCACAAAGGTGACACACTCTTTCATCCCATAACGTTTTAGGAATTGACCAATGCCCAGCTTCACTATGGAGCTCGTGAGAATTTGTTCTTATCTTAGCAATGCTTAATTTTTTCTTTACACTTGGCAAAAGAGAGATAATTTTGATCTTCTAGATTAGGGTTGATTACATCTTTATGATACCTTAATTTTCTTTTTCCTCTAACTCTTTATCACACCACATTTTCTCCTTAAATTTTGATTTGACGTTTTTTTTAATAGTATCTTTATTCTGCAAAATGGTTTCTTCCATGATTCCCCAATAGTTTAGCCAAGACCGAGCATCTTTATGCCATCCTCGCTCGAGTCAATGGTGGTTATGAATTGATTTTGAAGAAATTTTAGGTAGCCTCTTGTCTTCCATGTTGTTTAACTTGTTATTATACATTAGGTATCTAGTCATAGCCATGCTCTCAATGGGGGAGAGGCTTATTTCCAAGAGGAGGATGGGATATGGCATATTTCCTTTAATTTTGAGATTATAGGTTATAAAATTCTTTTGTATTTGTTCCATCTTTCTCCAGGATTCACGAGAGATACTACAACCCCGAACTTCACATCCATAAAGAATAACAGGTGTAACAAGAGTCTCAAAGAGGAGTTTCTTCTTATCCCAACTCCAAACATCAACTGATTTACAATTGTTTTCAAGCCCATAATAAGCTTTCCATCCCCGAATAATCCTTTTCTCAATGCTATAATTCCAATTGAGCTTGTGGTGAATATCAATTCCAAGATATTTGTATGAAGTCACTTCCTCCAAGTTGTTGTTGTCATATACAAAGGTATCATAAGGGATCTTATTGGATTTAATAATCATGACCTTAGTCTTATCAGTATTAACAGTCATACCCATATTGGAGCAAAAATCCTTGAAGATTCTTAGTTGGTTTTCAAGATCATGGGGACTCCTTGCCATAAGAAAAATATCATCGACATAAAGAAGAAGATTGATGACTATACCAGTGAGAGTAGGGCTGACACAACCTGCTTTTTCCAAGCATTCTTCTAACTTGTCATTGTATATGCCAAAAAGGGTAGGGGACAAGGGACAACCTTGTTTGACTCCGATATTGCAGTTAATCTCTTTTGACTAGCCCTTAGTGTTTTTAAACTTAGCAATAACATTCTCATACATCCTTATTGTAGCAGCCCTCAACTCAAGAGGCACTTTTATCTCTTCCAACCTATTCCAAAGGTTTTTCCTAGGAACCATGTCAAAATCTGTTCTAAAGTCAACAAAACAACAAAAAAGATTGGTTTTAGTATTGCGGAACTCCTCTGCAATGATCCTAAAGGTAACAAGATGGTCCACAATTGAATGATATCTCCTAAACCCGGCTTGGCCTTTAGCTCTTTTACCATGAATTTCTAGCCAAAGGCTAATCTTCTTTTCCAAAATTACATAAAGCTTGGCTAAAATCAGGCTAATCATAATGGTCATATAATTAGAGGGAATGTTTCTATCCCCATTTTAAAAAATAGGAACAATGAGGCTTTGCATCCAGGGTTTAGGGAAGCCCTGCATGAATTCTAAATTGAAGAGCTTGTGTAAGTGAGGGATAAGGATTGGCCCTCCGATTTTAAAAATTTCAGCTTCCTTCAATGTCCTTAGCTTTCCCATTTGCAAGCCGCTTAACCCTAAACTCTATGTCATCTAAAGAAAATACTTCTTCTTTTGTAGGGACAATAGGAATGGTGTCCATGGCATTAAGGAACTCATAAAGACTTTTAAGGTAGGAATTCCAGTCTCTTAAGGGAATCCTATTATTTTCTTTAGTATTGCGTTTTAGAATTTGGCTCCAGAACTTCTTAGGATCCAACTTGTATAGTTTGAAAGTTGATCTTGCCTTTTATTGATATAGTATCTTTTTTTCCTTTTAATTAGGGCTTTGTACGTATTGGCTTTCCTAGAAATTTTACATTCTTTATCATAGCAAGGGTTGGTCGTTCTATTATTCTTTTTATAGGACACCTCGAAAGAGAACTTGTTAATAGAAGTGGAAAGGGTAGTTGTAAAATTATGATAGAGTTATTCAATGCCATCCTTATAAGTTAGGAGGTTTAATTTACTATTTACATCATTTAAGAAAATGTCAACTTTACTTTTGTCAAAGCGCAAATTCTTTTGATTATCAAAATTATCTTCAATGATGCTCCTATGCATGGAAGATTTTAGAGTTAGGGTTAAAGGTTTATGATCAGAGTCAAGCTCATGGTCATTTAAAAGGTCAAAAATTGTTATTTGGTTGGAAACGGGGATATCAGATATCACATAGTCTACAACACTACTACCTAGCCCATGAATACAAGTCATCTGGTTGGAGTTTGACCACTTCATTACTCCATTGAAAATTATTAGGTCTTGAGAGCTGCAGAGCTTGACCAACTCAGTACCAAACAAATTCTCAATTAGGTCTTCAAAGCTTCTTTTGTAGCTATCGGATAAAACAAGGTCCTCATCTAGCCATAAAGGATTATGGTTGGAGTCATTACTTAAAAGAGTAGCTTGTTTAGTTGCAGTCCTAGCATTAAAGTGTCCTAGCAGGAGGATATTACCTTCATTTTTCAAATTATAAATATCTTGTTCTAAATTATTATAGATACAATTTTATCTAGATTATTTTTTTTATAAAAAGTATAATTAATAGGTGCAAAATAACAAATTGCTATATGCATCTTCTTAGCATTGGTGTCTGGAATTTCTATCCAAATGTATTGATTAAGAGGGTCAATCTTATGAAGTTGAATGTGAGGAGAAATGTTCTTTCTAATATAACAAGCTATGCCTCATATCCCTCTACGGTGGGATTTTTTGTTCCATGCCGACCACAAGACAAATCCTTCCATGTTAGGGACCTTAGAATCCTCATGCTCCCAAGTTTAAACTAGACAGATAATATCAATATCACTTGGGATCAAACTTATCATAAGACCTTTGTGCCATGGAAAGCCACGACAATTCCAAAAAAGGATCCCGAGTGTCCCAAATTCCTATTTATTATTATCTTTCTGGTCTCTATCCCTAACAATAGCTTTTCGATTTCTAATTATTGCCCATTTTCCTTCTTTCCTGGCTTCTTTTACCTTTTGAACTTCCTTCCTTAATTCAGCTTGGTCTTTGGGAATGAGGTCTTCATTTATAAATATTCATGACCCTTTTAAGCTCGAAGATTTACTAAGTATGCTCTATTTATGGTCATTACAACTTACTTTGACATGGATCAACCCATCTTTGTGATCAATTATTTTTCCTAGCCTCTTTGCTTCTATGATGTAAGTTGTATCAATTTGTGATTTATTTTTTAATTGTTCTTTTACTATTGCTAGCGTATCCTCCTCTTGTTGTTCTTTTATACCAAAAATTATGAGGTTCAAGGCTCTTTTGTTACGCTCATGGTCCAGTTTGATTAGCTTATTCATTTCCTCTTTGATGGGTTTGATATCCAATTTGTTTTCCATATTACTGAGGGTCAAATTGTTGGTTAGTTTTTCTTCTAGCTCTTTAATCCTATCTCTCAAGTTGTGATTTTCTTCAACCCCTCGTTCTTGGGTTGATTATTTATGTTTTTCCATTTCTTGAATTCTATCCTTCATTGTATGCAATTCACTCTTGAACCCTAATAATCTATCCTCTATTTGAGTTTGAATAGTATCTTTAATTTTTTTATCAATCATTGCCTCTAGCTCTATTTGGAGTTTTATGTCTCGTTCTTCACTCTTTTTTTATAATGTTTCTAACTCTATTTGGATTTCGGCATCTCTCTCTTTTCTTCTTTTTTCTACCAATTCGTAGGGTGATTTTGGGGGGCCTCCCCTTGTTAGGCAAGGGGAAAAAGATGTAACAATTATTATTATGGATTGACTTTATCTCTCAAATCAAGTTTTACTTATGAAACTTAAAATAAAAAAAGCAAAAAGTGACTCACCTCATTTCAGATGTCCAATTGCTCAACCAGTTGAAGAAGCCAAAAATAATTTCCAAAAACCTAGAAGTCCCGTTCAAAAACGGAGAAATATTATTCTCGTTCAAAACCTTAAAGAAATAATTTCAAAACCCCAGAAAAGTAGTATTCCCGTTCGAGAAATAATTTCAAAATCGTAGAGAAGTAGTATTCCCAAGAAATATTATTCCTGTTCAAAACCGTAGAAAAATAATTTCAAAACTGCAAAGGATAAATGAAAAATAAATCTTATTTTTAGTGTAAACTAATTAAATTTTGAAAATATTCATATAAATAACAAATAAATCATATTTTTATTGAATTTACAAATAAATAAAAAACTTTACTATTATATAAATGAATTTATTTTCAGCCTTACACATATATACTTGATCTAAGGGTTTGTTATATATATATATAATTCAAAATAAAACTATACATTTGTGTACTGTACTCTATCTTCTACACTAATGTAAACTAGTTAAATTTTGGAAATATTCATATAAATGAATTTATTTTCAGCCTTAACATACATACACTTGATGTAGGGGTTTGTTATATATAATTCAAAATAGAACTATACATTTGTGTAATGTACTCTATCTTCTACACTAATGTAAATTAGTTAAATTTTGGAAATATTCATATAAATGAAAAATAAATCATATTTTTATTGAATTTCCAAATAAATAATATTTTTTTTGATATAAATGAATTTCTTTTAATAATAAAACAATTTCCTTTCAAAAAAATAAATCATATTTTTATTGAATTTCCAAATAAATAATTTTTTTTTATATAAATGAATTTCTTTTAATAATAAAACATTTTCCTTTCAAAAAAATTGCTGGCTGTGGGGTTCGAACCCACGCGCACTTATGTGCAGAAGATCTTAAGACTTCCCCCTTAACCACTCGGGCAAACCAGCTGAATGTTAAAACACACACTATAAATATAGTCAACGTCTTTTCATATTCCTTTGAGAGACCTCTGACAGAATCTTTATAAATAAAGAAAGACTGTTTTTGAAGAAATCGGAAACGGTACTCGTTTTGGTGGTATGGTCATCACTCTTTGGGAGAAGGTCGCGAGTTCGACCCTCACGATGGCCCTTAAAATTAGCCTTTATGTTTGTAAGCATTACGTTTTGGATGAGGTGCGAAACTAATTGTACATTTATATTTATTTATTTATAAATATAAAGGTTACTTAGCTTTATGTTTGTAAGCATTACGTTTTGGATGAAGTGCGAAACTAATTGAACATTTTTATTTATTTATTTACTAATATAAAGGTTACATTATAATGGGTTATGTTTTTAATTTTTTAAAATATTATATTAGGTTATGTTTTTAATTTTTTAAAATATTATATTAGGTTGAATTATACCATCTATATGTTTTTAATCTTTTTAAAATATTATATTAGGTTAAATAATAATAATAATAATTTATTTTTAAGGTCAGGATCAAGCCAAATACTTAATTAGTGTATGAGATCCCCTTGTCTATGGGACAAGGGACCCCCTCTGCTCAACGATTTGACTGGTAAAGTCTACGGAGGTATACAAACCCTGTCCCCCTTTGGATTTGAACTTGTGACCTCTTAAGAGGAAACACATGTTCTTAACCATTAACCATTATACCACCCGTCACATCAACATTATATTAGGCATAGAGATTACATATTTCCCTCATATTGAATTTTAGAATACACCTCACTTCTCTTTATGTAAAAATTCCATATTTTATATTCTATAAAGCTTACTTGTAACATATTAAGATGAAAATGAAATGCATTGTAGAGTTCCCAATATAGTCATATTCTATTCTACTAGCATACCCCCAAACAAAGAGAATTGACTCTATGTGCATTGTAGAAAGATAAGATGAGTCTTTTTTATGGTACATTTATAGGTAATGAAAGCCTGTTCAACAAAACCCATTATAGGGTACATGAGTAATGTAGTTATGGACAATGAAAGTAATGACCAATAATAATGATGATCACGATGCTAATAGATATCTAATGGAAAAATTAGATCTTGTAAAAGGGATTAGTGGATCAAAGGGGAATATTGACAATGAGCTTGTAGGTCATGGGTGAGGTTTGGAGGTTTGGCGAGAACAACTCTATTCCCTTGTTTAAGATGCATGAAAGTCTAATTAAATCAAATTAAACTCCCATATTTTTAATTCTAATTTCCAAGCCCTCTTCTCCTCTTAAATGTGTAAATGCAATGAAATTGAAAATGGATCATGCATTCCTTTTAATTGCATCATAAGGTGACATGGTGACTATTGAGTTGCCCATATTTTTCTTTTCCAGAGGGAAAAATCTCATGCCTTTTCTATTCATTCAATAAAAATAAAACATCAAATAGTGCTTACATATGTTGTGGATTTGGACTAGCTATCTAGAGTAGAGATAGTCTTGAGGCACTATGTTACAAATGACATAAATATGATGGATAGTCTACTGCATGCAAGCTCCTCTACTCTAGAATTTCTAAGCTCATGTCCAACAGAAAAAAAATCAAGTGAAAGATACTTCCTTTCACGATACCTTGAACACCTTGTTTAGGAGCTTGACGGGGGGAGAGTTTAAAAAACTATTCATCCAAAATGAGCTTCAATACTTTCCTAGGGAAACCCAAAAAAATCCTTATCTCTAAAGCCTCCAAAGGGGGGAATGAAGCATCCGACCACGTCGTAACATCCATAAGAGGAGAAACAAACTTTTTCTATAGGGGGGTATTCAAGATTTGTGAAAACTTATGATAGGATCATGAAGGAATTTTTCTAGGAAGGTATGAAAACTATTGTTCAAAAGTTTATGAATTTTTTTTTGGTTTCCAACAAAACAAAGGAGAGACAATCAAGAACTTGGGGCCTCTACAACCATTAGTCATACTAAGTCAACATTGGATTGAGGTCTTAATGGATTTTTATCATAGGTCTACCAAAGTTTGAAGGAAAAAAATGTCATCATGGTGATGGTGGATCAACTCACAAAATATGCCCATTTTCACTCATTTTCTCATCTTTTAAAGCAACGGTAGCCACCACAAATTCATGGAAATAGTTCAGAAGTTACATGGAAACCCCAAGATTATTCTAAGTGTCAGAGATCGAAATTTCACTAGTAACTTTTGCACTAACTTGTTTTCTTGTTTGGGTACTCAGTTGGCTCACATCCCTCCCTACCATTCCCATTATAATGAGAAAACTAAGATTGTGAATAAATGTTTGGAAGTTTATATTTGTGGCTTTACATATGATAAACAATCATAATGGGTCAAGTAGTTAACCCTGGTAGAATGGGGGTATAACATTTCCTTACATACTTCATCCAAAATGTCCTTGTTTATGGCACTTTATGGGTATTTGTTATAAGCAAAATCTGTCTGTTGGGACAGAACCAACCTATCCGAATGTGAAGCTGATTACAACCTTTTTGGTAGCTCAACATGAGGTAGAGACTACCCGCACCTTAGGTGGTCCTTCACATGGGGCGGTAATGAAGGGGAAAAAGGAGAGGTTAAAGACTTACAAGAAGTCTTTCTTAGGACCACCCACCCTGCGTGTTGTCCTCCCTCAGCTTCCTGGATGGCCAAAATGGCTTGGGGGGTGAAAATTATGGACAATAGGATGAAAATAAGCTCGCTGATTTTTTGGACAACGAACTTAATAAAGTGAACAACGAGTTGTTCACTCCCTTAAAGTGTTGGAAAATGGCCTAGAATGGGTCTCCGAGGTAAACGGGTGTCTCAGACAATTAACCGATGGATGCCTCAAGTGAAAGAGTGAAAGAGTGAAAAACAAGGGTTAAACATGAGCTTAAAAGCTATAACCAAGTCCTTTTAAATGGCTATAAATTATGAACAACAATTTGTTCGAAGCTTTTAAGACAGGGAAACAAGCCCATAATGGCTTGATACCCCCCGGGGTGACCCGAGAAGTGATCTTGGAAGGTTGTTAAATCAAAAGGGGGCTGTAAAAGGGGATGAACAACCTTTTCACAAGCTGTTACAGCTATGATATAAGGGGAAGTATTCACAAATTCAATTTCAGGTTCGTGGGTGAAGGGTGGACTGACGAAAGGTTGACTTTAAAAGTATTTTATTGGTGATTTTTTAGTTTTTTAACACATGCCTTGGCCACCACACTGTTTTGAAGGCTACCCCGATCAGGCAAACACATCCTGAACTGTGGTAACTAGTATAAGAAGAGTAGTCTTAGTAGACCACAATGGTTAGGTTGAAGAGTGCCCCATGCAGTTCAGAGAAGCAGGGATTAACCACTTCTCGTCACTAGCGCTTTCGGGCTCTTAAAGCCGCTTGGATGGAAGAAGGATAAATGCAAAAAGGAAGAGGCCTAGGACCCCCCTAAAGGGAGTTTTAGCTGAGCTTGCCCAAGCATAGTACTATTCAAAACAAGCTAATCTAATCAACTCCTTGACCGTGTGGTACTAAGGAAAGACCACTCGAATTGTACTAACTAGACAACTTCCGAGGGGCTCCTGATGAAGACTCCATGGCTTTGACTCTTAGTATCCTACAAAATTGAAATTGCTTGAAATGAAACACCAGGCCATCCACGTGGTGAGGTCACGTCTTGCTTTCACAAATGTGCCTCCTGGTTACTGAATTTGAAATCTATCTAAAACTATATACACAAAACAAGTAAATAGGTAGGTGACATATATGTCACGGCTAAATAATATGTATATGTATGTAGCTAAATAGTATAAGTTTGTTTTGAGTGTATGGGGCGGACCCCTGAATTGTTTTCAAGTGTTTTATTGCTTTTTGCATGTATTTAGCTTGTTGATTTTTGTATGGCCCCTTTAGGGGCAGCCACCTGTAGATTAGTGAATGAAAATTATACAATGAAAATATGACCAGATTACCGAATTACAAGTAACTATTAAACCATTCAACTTAAAGGAATGGGTTGAGGCTCTTTGTGAGTGACAAGGACACCATGTGCATGAAAGCCCGAACTAACTCCTTGTATGGGGATTGGAAGTTTAGTGTTTGAAATTTAGAAATTGTGATGATTATCTACGCAAGTATAGATTCGATTTTTGAACATAAATTCACAAGTAAACTACTCAAGCTATCTACACAAATTAAGCATATCAACATTGGTATGTGTGCCAAAATTTTTGGAATGAGTGTTAGAGATGTATAAAGTGAGTATGAGAGTGATTGGGTAGATTTACCGATCAAATTTGATGTTTTACTTCGCTGTCCTGCTGGCCCCTTTGCCTCAAACAGGTCTTCAGGTGGTTCCTAACCACTTAGGAGAAGCATAATAGGTGATCGGTTATGTCCTTGTAGGTAAACAACAAAATTTTAGTATTTATGTATGGAAAAACTGAATTAAAGGTAAAAAAAACTTGCACATAAAAGGTATATAAGAAATAATTAAGATGGTTGTCCCGTGGGGGGAAATGGACCAAAATGACCAATTTTCCTAGTTGGGACAACAAGGTTAATGGTAGGAAAACATAACAGAAAGATACATGAATCAAAAGAGAAAGCAAACAAGTATGAAAAACCAACTAAGGTCCCTATTTGAGGGCTATCCTAAGGGGCCCTAGGACTCTCAACCACTATCTAAGGATGAAACCAATCGAGTACTTCAGAAAAATCTTCACTAAAACACATCAAACAAGTTAAACCAAGCTGTTAGAGAATGAAAGCAAGCAAGTTAAACCCAAGGAAGCAACAACAAACACCTATCTAACCAATCCCTCCTAGAGATAGCTAAAATAATAAGCATTTACTTCTACCTCTCAACCCTTAACCAACAAGTGACACATCTAACAACTAAAATCTAACAAGTATCACACACACAAAGAGTCTTGGGAAATTTCAACAGAGCTTTGTTACTATATTCATCCTCCACTTTTTACAATGCCAACCCTTGTATTTATAAAGGAGAGGTGAAGGCTTAGGGTTAGGTCACAAGACACTTGTCACTTTTGGAAAAGTGACAAGTGGACCAACCCTAAAGTCTTTTTGTGTTTTCTCCAAAAAGTGATCCTATCCAAAAGGTATCTTATCTGAAAGGGATCTTATCCTAAAGTGAACCTTATTCAAAAAGGGAATAAAATCAGATTTGTTTTGACCCTTTAATTACAATGTATACATGCCAAAAACAAACTTATGCGAGACTACATATTACAAAAAGTCATTTTTCATAAAATGAAAAAAAGGATAAGCCACCTCATCATTTGCTTTGGGATTTGTGCCACCCCAAAGGCTCTTTGATTTATGCCATGTTTTGCAGTTGTAGATGAGGTGGTTTAGGACAATTCCAGACCATCCATGGCTACCAGATTCACTGAGATGAAGCCCTAAGGTGTGGAGAATTTGCAGAGCTTCTTAGGAGGTAAAGGGGCCTTTGGGATTTGGTCGTTGTAAGTAAGAAAATGCCCGCTATTCAGGAAATTTTTAGACCTGATTATACCCCACTTTTCCTGCCTATAAGTTTCCCTGTGAGTTGGTCAAAGCATGGCTTCAATTTGGGCTTGTTTCAGTGATGGGACCCCTAGGCCTAAAACTTGAGAGGATATTCCCCTGCACCAAACAACCACAAAACTGTTATTTATTGTGCCCATGTTGTAGCTCCATCTGCTACCTTTTTGTTTCCTTTCGTTTGGTGCAAATACGACTCTGGATGAGTAAGATATGGCCCCAGGAAGGTATGCAGAAGGAGCCCGTCGGGAGACTGATCAGGGAAAATTTTGAAGTTGGGGAAAAATTCTAGGCTGGACACCAGAATTGATAGGCTGCTACATGCTTGCATACCTGTAGCTGGAATGAGTTTTCATCATCCGACCCAATTTGGCCTTGAAGACCCCCAATTAGGTCTCCTTCCAGTGCATGCTTGTTAGGCCAATAATGAGTACCTGTCGCTCTGGGACATGCCATTGAAATTCTAGGATAAATTTATGGAGGTGAATTCCATTGATGCATTCCTGACTTCTCCCCGGTCGTTTCGACTATTCAAAGAGGAAAATCTGCCTCT
>ML784354.1:340095-363054 GCA_009831015.1 Picea engelmannii
CTATATATATTTTATTTGTATAAAAAAATAAAACAAAAATTTAAAAATTAATAGAATAAAAAAATTTAAAACATAAATTAAAACTATATAACGAATATTAAATTTAAATTTAAAATTTAACCCCCCCCAGCCTGGTTCTCTTGGTCACCAAATGACCAGGCCGGAAGTGACTAAGGGGCTTGCAGGGTATAGAGGAGGTGGCAGGAGGGATGTTGGCCCTTGGTTATGGAAGAAAGTGAAGATTAAGGAAGAAAGGTGAAGTACGAACTGCGTGAAAGACACATTAGCTGAGATTGGGTCGAAGTGGTCAAAGAAGCAGAAAAGAAGGAGCAGAGTAAGGGAAAACGAGTCGTTGAACGAGAAGATCAAGGAAGACAGATCATAAAGGAAGATGGATCATGGACAACTCAACAAGAGGAAAAATCCACTGACGAATGCTTTGGAGAACCTCGTGGAAAAGAAGGAAAGATAGGCTGGCAAAGCCCTGAAAACATGGGTCAAGTTGACCTACAGTTTTAGACCTAGGGTTTCAACACCTAGACTTTTACCATGTAATGTATAAATAAAGGTCTAGAGGACCTGGGATGGGTTCGTTCTGAGTTGGTCATTGTGGGTTAAGAGAGTGATTATTGTTGTTGCATAAGAGAAGCATTGTGTCAAGAGAGAGTCTGTATTATAAGATCTTCAACTAGTTGCGAAGATCAACCCTGTAGCTGGGTGCACAGGGAGGGGACATAAGAAGAGAAAGAGAGAGAGATTTGCAAGCTAAGTGCACAGATAGAACTGTATGTTTTCATATAATATCAAGAAACCTAGTTCTATGGACGTAGCCCTAGGAAGAGGGTGAACCACGTATATCTTGTTGTTCCGTGTGATTGATGTTGTGTTCTTTTGCTCTATGTTATTATGTTATTGTATCATTGTGTTAGATCTAAGATATAACTCACATAGTAGGCTTAAGGGAGATAAATAATAACTAGATTGTTGTGTGTTGTTGCTGTGGATCCACTTTGCATTTCCCCTGGTTGTGGACACCTGCGTCCTGCAACCCCCTATTGCTACTTCGGGTGAGACTGCATCTGCTTCGCATGGGTTTTTGAAAGGGCCAGTAGTTAGGGCTTGTTGGTGTGTTGTTAGAGTTGAACCCTGGGTCTACCCTTGCGCCAACAAATGGTTCCATTGCTGGGACCATGATCTTCTTGAGGGAATGTCAAGGTGGTTTCCATCGAAGACAGATATTCAGAAGTGGATAGAAGAACAATAAAAGGACTTCGTTGAAGCTCAGAACAAGAACCCTAATCTTAGTACAAAAGACTAGTTGGGAAGATACATCTTCACCGACATACACAAGATTTTCTTTGGAGGAATTCATAAAGAGTTATACGAGTGGTTAGCCAGATTAGCAGATACCCAATTTGAGATTAGATCTAGATCACTTGTGGTTTGGACGTCGGTGCTGGTCAACAAGGTCAAGAGAGTTGATAACGCCATGTCAAGAGTAGTAGATCACTGTTTTGCTAGCACCATTGGAGGGTACATTACTGAGTTTGTTATTGACAAAGTACAGTCATATAGCCAAGCAAAGAGGTATTTCTTTAAGGGACCGAGAGGAAAGTTTTTACACTTTTTGAAGTTGAAGATCAAGATGTTATTTCATGAGAAGAAAATCTTGAAGATACAATAATCGGTCGGATTGAAGATCTGATGTTCAAGAACTCAGACAACGATAGTGGCACAGAGGCTGGACACATGCATAGCGGGAGAGCGTTCAAAGAAGTTACTCTTTCGAACCTATTTAAGAAGAATTACGGAGATGAAGGATTCTACAGTGGAGAAGAGGCAAATCTAATAGACGAAGAACATTCAGAATTTGCTAGGGAAGATGAAGAGATGACTGAAGAACCTCACCGAGAAGAACTAGAAACTTCAGGAACTGCGTCGACTATCGAAGTAAGTACTATTACTCCTCCTGTTGTTTTAGCAGCATTAAGTAACCAAAATAGTCAGAGTTATCAGAGAACTCAGAGCATTGTTACCAGTAGTTCAATACATACTCAGTCAAGAAACCTAGGAAGATCTATGGCAGATGAAATGAGGCTACCTATCTTTAGAGGAGATGGATCTGAAGATCCTGATCAACATTGGTTCTTATGCGAAGCTGTATGGAGTATTAAGAAAGTCAATGACAAAGCAATTAAGAGAGATCAATTTAGTACTACCTTCATTGAAGATTGTCCTGTGCCGTTAGCCAAACTTTAGGAGAGATGAGGAGGAAACCAGTAAGTACAACTAATCTCATCAGAACCTCCTGGAGAGGATCCCAGATTCGTTGTTATCACCAGAGGAGGCGTTGTTATAGGAGAAGTCAAAGTGACCCCAGAAAATATTACAGAAGAATCAAGGGTCATAAGAGCTGCAGGGAAGACACAAGTGTTTGATCTAAGGAAAGAAAATTAGACACTTTAAGATGAAAGAAGATAATTTGGAAGTGATCAGACTTCTTCATCAAAGACACAAACAAAAGTAAGAGAATGTGGAATGCCTCTGGAATTTGATCAGTCTGCCTCGCTCGAAGAAGGAAAAGAGGTAAGCAAGCTTATGTAATTCTTATGTACTTGCATTAATTTGATTAAGGATGAAAGAGATGTACAAGAACTACACAATTTGATCAGGAAATATGAGGTGGGGAGGATAGATCCTCTGCTGAATAAAGCAGTACATCAATTATCTAGGAAGAGAAGGACAAATAAGGAACTACACCTTAATGCTCAGATTGGATATTATGACATAGATTATGTGGTCCTCAGCTTAGGGTCAGAAGTCAATGTTATAACGAAGCATACCTGGAAACTGATGTGAAAACCTAAGTTGATTTATTCCCCTATCAGGCTTAGGATGGATAATCAACAGGCAGTAAGTCCCTTTGGAAGACTGGATCATGTCCCTATGGACATCGACGGGGTAAGGATGTTTGCAAACTTCGAGGTGATTGAGATAGTTGACTATAGATGTCCTTATCCCGCGCTGTTAGGAATTGATTGGACTTTCAACAATTCTACTGTTGTTGACCTGAATAAAAGAAGAATGACATTTGAAGGTGATGGCCTTAGGGTCATTGCACCTCTTGATCCTGATGAAGGTCGTCGATACGAGCTAGAGAATATATATAAATTGACAGCAAGGCAACAAGATTGCATTATTCCTATGACATATGGGAATTTAAGTTGGAGAAGTGACAACACATGCTCATCCGATTTGGAAGAAGCACTAGAGAATTGGTAGAACAAAATGTATGAAGTTTCTGCGCGGAGGTGTGCTAGATTGACCAAGGAAGTTCGCTAGATTGGAAAACAAGTAAGTAATCTACCCACATTTGATGGTTTAAATCATTTAGAAACTTTCTTATTAGAATTTGAGGAAAGTGTACAAGTACAACAGAGACTGTTGGCATTGGATGAAGCCTTGAAAGCAACGCCAATGAGATGGTGGCGGACAGACAAAAATAACATCGCGGAGTGGGTGAAATGTCGCACTTTGATGACACTACTCTTTTCAGACCAAGTAGATTGGTGTGAAGTTCGATACACATGTCAGCGCTTCCTGAAGGACCATGTGCGAAGTTGTGAGGAGGCCTGGAGCAAAATTCCTCAAGAGGAGTGAGTGCATAAATTCATTAACACTTTGGACACAACGCCTATCAATTGGTATCTTCAAGTGGAATTGTGCCTCACCACTTTAGATTGGCACGGTTAGACTCAGAAATTTATAGCTACATTCTTATTTGAAAGTCAATATCCTATAGTAGATCAAGCTCTACAAGTTGTAAGACATAAAGTCTTTGAGGCGACACCTAACCTCCCTTTGGAGCAAGAAGAAGATGAATCGATAACACCTCTTCAAAAATTGCAAGGTTGTTACAATATCAATGCTGATAAAGACGATGATCCTAGGAATATGAACATCAAAGAAACATAAGGACAAAGAAACATAGAAGGACCAGGAGTTGAACTACCTTTTATTGGACATCCAATCAAAATCAAGAAAGTTAACATTGGAACAGAGAAAGCACCTAAGCTCACAAACGTTGGAGATTATTGGGATGATGCCACTATTGACAAAATCACAAAACTACTGCATGAATATCAGGACTTGTTTCCAACCAATTTCACCGACATGAAGGGAATTAAAGGGCCCATGGGAGAAATGAACGTCCCCTTGAAACCAGATGCAAGGCCAGTCAAGCAGCGACCCTATAGATTGAATCCCAAATATAAGCAGAAAGTCGAGATTGAATTAGACAGAATGTTGGAAGCAGGAATCATAGAACTTGTTGAAGAGTCAGAATGGATTATCCCTATGGTGGTCCAGGATAAGAAGACATGAGAGATCAAGATCTATGTATATCTCAGGAAGCTGAATGGTGCCTGCTTGCATGACCCATTCCCTACACCTTTTACAGATGAGGTTCTAGATAATGTGGGAGGATAGGAATTTTACTCCTTCACAGATGGATTTTCAGGATATCACCAGATGAGGATTGCCAAGGAAGATCGTGATAAGACCACATTTGCAATAGAATGGGGTTCCTTCCAGTACATAGTGATGCCTTTCAGATTGAAGAATGCACCAACCATATTCTCTAGGGTGGTGGTCAAAGCATTCAGAGAATTTTTACATAAATTTCTAGAAGCAGATTTTGATGATTGGACTGTTTTTAGCTTATTGCAAAATCATATTGAATGTTTAAGACTAATGTTGAATAAGGGCAGGCAATGTCAGATTTCCCTGAACCTGAAGAAGAGTATCTTCTTTTCACCCTTTGGAGTGCTGCTAGGGCATATTGTATGTAAGAAGGGATTGTTGGTAGATCCTTCCAAGATTGCCATCATTGTTGATCTACCCCCTCCTACTTCGGTTAGACAGTTGTGCACTGTGCTGGGACATACTAGATACTACATAAAGTTCATTAAAGGTTATGCACATATAACAACACCCATGGAAAATATTTTAAAGAAATATTGTTAGTTTCAATGGTCTGAGGAATGTCAGCAGAGCTTCGACACACTAAAACAGAAAATGGTCACTGTGCCTATTCTGGTTTTCCCAGATTGGAGTAAGGAATTCCATGTGCACATCGATGTTTCATATATTGCATTAGGAGTAGTGTTAGCACAACCAAGAGAAGGAGATATTGACCATATGTTAGCCTTTGCTAGAAGGAAACTCTCTACAACTGAGATAAATTACACTACCATTGAAAGGGAAGGTTTAGCCATGGTGTACGTGCTACAGAAGTTTCAACACTACTTGTTGGGAGGACTTTTTAAGATGTTCACTGATCACTCTGCACTAAAATACTTGTCAACAAGCAAGTGTTGGGTGGAAGAATATGCAAATGGCTACTGTTATTCCAGGAATATGATTTTGAGATTGTGGTTAAGCCAAGAAGAATGAATAAGCGACTTAGCCACTTGTCTAGGTTAGAACATGGAGAGGAACCTACTAGTCTAGAGGATACACTACCAGATGCACAATTGTTGGCCATCGGGAAATTCGATGATCACTTCACCAAGATAGTTCAGTTCCTGTCCACAGGAGTGGCACCTCACGAATATACAATTATTTAGAAGAAATAGTTGGTAGTTTGCGCTGCAGATTTTTCACTTATAGCTGGACAACTGTATAAGATGGGACCTGATGAGATCTTGCGGAGATGTGTTATGGAGGCAGAACAACCACTGATTCTGGAAGAAGCACATGAAGGCATCACAGGAGGACACTATGCAGGGAAATCAACAACACAAAATATTATTAGAGCTGGCCTCTAGTGGCCTACTTTACAAAAGGATGCTAAGGAATACTATAGATACCGTGATGTATGCCAAAGAGTTGGGAAACCTTCCAGAAGAGATGAGATTCCTTTAGCACCGCAACTAACTTTATAGGCATTTGAGAAATGGGCCATTGACTTTGTGGGACCTATCAACCCACCAGGAAAGCGCACATGAGCTTGATACATCATCATTGGGACAAAGTATTTGACAAGATGGGAAGAAGCCAGAGTAGTTAAGAACTGTAGTGCAACTACAACTGCGCGGTTCATATTTTATGATATCATAACTAGATTTAGATGCCTGAAGATCCTCATGAGTGATCAAGGCACACACTTCATCGACATAACTATTGAAGCCTTAAATCAGTAATTCGAAGTTCATCATCATAAGAGCACACCTTACCACCCACAAGCGAATGGTACAGTCGAAGCTTTCAATAAGATCTTGGAGACAACACTGACAAAGATTTTCAGTGTGAATAGAGATGATTGGGATTTGCGAGTACCAACAGTGTTATGGGCTTATAGAACCACTTGCAAGAAGCTGACAATGCAAACCCCATTTAAAATAGTTTATGGTGTGGAAGCCCTGGTACCTATGGAATATTTGGTTCCTATCTTAAGAATTGCAGCATTTACAGGTATGGATGACACATGCACTATTCAAGACAAGCTTGCATAGTTGGTGCAACTAGAGGAAGACAGGTTTATTGTAGGATTTCATCAACAGATACAGAAAGAAAGAGAAAAGGCTTATCATGACAGACACATCAGGAGAAAAGCATTCAAGCCAGGAGATTTGGTATTGGTATACTACAACAAGTTCATGAAGCATCCAGGGAAGTTCAGGACACATTGGCTTGGGCCATATGAGGTTGCCTATGTTACAGAAGGAGGAGTTGCACAATTGAAGACTCTGAATGGAGAATGGAAGGAAGGCTTGGTAAATGGGAGCTGGTTGAAATTGTATTATGACAACCCGTTGCCTCGCAGCTCTCAGTAAAATAAAAATAAGAAGGGTATAGGTACCAGGTGCAGTTGAAACTGGGTACCAAACATAGAAAAGACAACCTACATAAGGAAGGGAGGGACAAAGCAGAGAGCACAGGCTGCTCCGCGCAGTCTGAAGTCGACGTGAAATAGAAGGTTCAGACCTGCAGTGCCTCGGGACGAGTCACATGTGAGTGTTGGGGGCATGTTGGCCCTTGGTTATGGAAGAAAGAAAATATTAAGGAAGAAAGGCGAAGTACGAATTGCGCGGAAGACACATTGACTGAGATTGGGTCGAAGTCGTCAAAGAAGAAGAAAAAAAGGAGCGAAGTAAGGGAAAATGAGTTGTTGAACGAGAATATCGAGGAAGAGAGATCAACAAGGAAGATGGATCGTGGACAACTCAACAAGCGGAAAAAGCCACCGACAGATGCTTTGGAGCACCTCGCAGAAAAGAAGAAAATACAGGTTGGCGGAGCCTTGAAAATGCGGGTCAAGTTGACCTAGGGTTTTAGAACTAGGTTTTTGGATCTAGGGTTTCAACACCTAGACTTTTTCCATGTAATGTATAAATAAAGGTCTAGAGGATCTAGGATGGGTTCGTTTTGAGTTGGTCATTGTGGGTTAAGAGAGTGATTATTGTTGTTGTGTAAGAGAAGTATTGTGTCGATAGAGAGTCTGTATTGTAAGATATTCAGCTGGGTGCAAAGATCAACCCTACAGCTGGGTGTGTAGGGAGGGGAGAGAACAAGAGAAAGAGAGAGAGATCTGCAAGCTACGTGCGCAGATAGAACTGTATGTTTTCATATAATATCAAGAAACACAGTTCTGTGGACGTAGCCCTAGGAAGAGGGTGAACCATGTATATCTTGTTCTGTGTGATTGATGTTGTGTTCTTTTGCTCTCTATTATTATGTTATTGTATCATTGTGTTAGATCTAAGATATAACTCACGTAGTAGACTTAAGGGAGATAAAGAATAATTAGATTGTTGTGTGTTGTTTTTGTGGATCCACTTTGCATTTACCCTGGTTGTAGACACTTATTTCCTACAACCCCCTATTGCTACTTTAGGTGAGAGTGCATTTTTTTCACAGGTGTTGTCGAAAGGGCCAATAGTTAGGGCTTGTTGGTGTGCTATTAGAGTTGAACCCTGAGTCTGCCCTTGTGCTAACAAGGGAGGAGGAGAGGAGAGGGGTGGTGAGTGGGGATGAGGGCCGAGCGGAGTGGAGTTTTGGGAGGCCGCGTGGAGAATGGGAGGAGGCTTATGGGGGTTGGGACTTCAGGTGGGTCTGTGCACAAGTGGGAGGAAGGGGGGAGGTTTGGGAGTGTGCACACAGGAAAGAGTGGAGGGGGTGAGTGGTGGCTGGAGAAGGAAAGGGTTGGTCACGTGAGGGAGGAGGGAGCAGGGCAGAATGGTGGCAGAGTGCGTAGGTCGTGGGGGCCAAATGAAGGAGGAGACCAGTAGCACAGGATTTGAGGGAGTTTGGAGAAATTGAGGGAAAGGGATGGTAGAGGTGGAGGAAGAGGAGGGTGCAGGATGGTGGGAGCCGAGGGAGGAGAGGAGGAGGAGATGGGGGATGAGCTAGTGCAGAAATGGAGGAGGTGAGGCCTATGTGTAGGGTCTACACAGAGGAGGGAGGTGGAGGTATGGTAGATGTGAGGAATTTGGAGAGGGCCTAAGGAGGTGGAGAAGAGGCCGAGGACTAGTGCATGCAGGTGGAGACGGAGTTGCAACAGTGGTGGTGGTGCCTGGGTGGTGGATGGGTGACCAACCACCCCCAAATATTAAATTTTGAAATTTTTTCATATTTTGGGTTTTTCACTATAGGAAAAGGGATGAGAGGTTATGGGTTCAAACCCCCTCCCCAACTATTTAATTTATGGGTTGTTTTTGGGCTTTTCTGGGTAGAGAAAAAGGGAGGTGGTTGGGTTTCAAGGCCCATGGCTTGCAAATGGCCATGCACATGCCTGGAATTTCAGCCCAACTCAAAAATTTAAATATCTAAAGGAGCCATGGAGGATTGGGCCTAGTGCCCAAGAGGGGTTCGAATCCCCTCCCATTTGCATCTTTTGAACACACAAAACTAATTGAATTTAACAACCAACAAATATGAACCAACAAACCTGACATGAAATATGAACCAATACTAGGACAATCATCCCAAAGGCAAAAATAGCACTCTTTTATGCACACATTTCACCACACCCAACAAGTTTTTTTTTCCAATGAAGTGGGATTGACGAGGGTTTACCTGGCTCAAAGTATGAAGAATGATGCATGGTGTTGGTTGGATGCCCAATGTAGAGATGCACCTACTGCTAGGAGACCTCCTTCTGCTGCCATGGAACCATGTTGTAGAGATCCCCCTCCCCTTGGCCAAAATGCCAAAATGGCTTGAGAGAGGGGAGAGGAGGGGTTTTGTATTTTCCAATTAAAAAAAAAAAAAAAAAAATTTCCCAAAAATTGCATGAGGAGGGTGCGTGTCCTCTCCTCCATTTTCCAAAAATTCTGAAATTTTTTATAATTGTTTTCCAATTTTTTTTTAATATTCCTTGAAAACTGTGCAAGTCAAAGTTTGACTTTGACTTTGACTTTAACCTTGCTGCTGTTGACTTAGTCCTAAAAATGTTGCCAGGTGAGACATATTCAGAATTGGACGTAGGGCATGTCGTTGGAAAGGTCTCGATGATCCCATTGCCAATCTTAAATAATGCCACCTCAACCCTCAATTTCAGCCTAGAACAGTTGCTTGCCCAAAACCCCTGACTTGCTGGTGGGCCCACATGACACCCAATCTTGCGAAATGCGCAAAATCTTCATACGATATCCAATCACTACAAATGAGGTACCCTCAGAGAGGTATTGACGAGTACGTCGACGAGGTTGCCATATATTTGTGTGCTTGGGCCATTAATGGATGTTTTAGCTGTCAGGAAACACTGCTATGTGAGTTGGTTTCCCCCCTTTGCCCGAAATAATTGACCAACTCGTGACATCTCTAACCGGGCCATTTGAGGTCAGAATGAGGAAAATGAGGAGCCTTTGGAAAGGTATTTGATTCTATTATAGCGTGGCATAATTGAATATCTGATTTAAAACTTTTTACCAACACTTTTTAAACCCTGAAGAACTACAATCAATTTGGTTTCTGAAATTGGTCATGAACTTGCGGAAGCTCGTTCTTATCAACCGGGGGTCGAAACCATGGACGAGATATACCATTGGAAAGGTATCACACTGACCTACACCATGTATGGGTTTTATTTTTCTTTTGAAACAAGAATCTGAACATAATCATACTAGGAAGTCACAACTTTTGATCTTGGTCATTCGGGTGAAGCTAACTTTGCATCCTCCGTATGGGGTCATACTGACATGAAATCAGGCTCATGATAACCCGTTGGAAAGATTGTCTTGATCCCTACAAAATGGAAGCATTGTATTTCCCTAATTGTGACCATATTTAATATTATCCTTTGCGAAAGGAACCCATACCCAAGGGACCTACCTAGTGACAGGTGAAGGGGGCCAATGCTAAAATTCTTGTAAACTGCGTGATTAGCTCATGAAACCTTAACCGAACAGTATTGATATGAGGAATAAATTATGTGGGAGGGTTCACAACCCCCTAAAGGTATCCAACTAATACTCTTTCAATGGCAGAGTCAATAGTAACTATGACCCCCGCCACTGTCTTTAACTGGAACCATAGCACCGAGGGACGTTTGTGGAGCAATAACTGTGTAAAACACCATGTTGAGCCCATAGAATATTTTTAGGTCAACATTATTGGCGCCAGAGGGGAAATTCCTTCCAAAGCATGTAGAACAATGGGATCACCCACATGACATGCGGTAATACTCAGTGGAAATTTATACTTTCAAAGTGACTGATGTGGGTGAGGGGGGTGGGGGGGGGATTCAACTGTAGTATAAGGACCATTTTTCACATTAGGGATAATCGAAGAATGAAAGTGGTGTAGTAAATATATACAAAAATATTTATACTGAGATTCACATAAGATAGAAGAATGGGAATAATGACCCGGGTTTTGTTGAGCAATGTGACCCAAGTGATATGGGTCCCTCACCCGTATTATGGCTTAACTGTGAGAATCGATGCTTAAGGTGAACCTTGGCTCAAAACAAAGTCTCATGCATACCTTCGATTCTCGACACACAAACAAGAAAATGAGGATTTTTTGAAATCAATGACCCACTCGAGAAAAAATAACAAGCAAAATAGTCAAACAAGGGAGTAAAGAAATATATTTTTTTTTTGGCAGTAAATGCTGAAATATCAAGTGCTCACAAGTGATGGAACTTTTCAAGAAAAACAATCATTGCTTGGAAAAAATCAGATTGTAAGTGGTCAGGTAAAGTGCAATCACAATCACGTAGCTATGTAAGCCATCATGCCATCATGGTTTTTAGCTTCACCAGAGAATGATATTCTACCTCTTTAGACTTTTTGTGCTGACTTTGATTAAATAACAATCAAGTTTACTCCTATTCAAGATGACATTAAGACAAATTTTCCCAAAATGTTAAGTATGATAAAATGGATCCTAGGAGTTCAATCTTTTCAAACAACCATCCAACAATAAGAACAATACCCTTCCCATCTAACACTAGACGAACCAAGAAGAAGACAAACTATGAAAATAAAATGAAAAACACCAAAACCAAGGGTAAAAATCAAAGAGGGCTTATACTCCAAAATCAAAACCAAACAAGAAAAAGGACTCGAAATTGAAACCAAGCAGAAAAAAGGGCTCAAGATTGAAACTAAGGGGGTGTATACAAGCATAAAAAAGGCAACATCAAATACATACAAGAAGGAAAACCAACAACAAACAATACCTACAAACATAAAAAGAACAAGTGGTGACTTAGGTACAAGATGACGAGGTCTCTCAGGAGTAAAATAACTTTAGGTGATGACCATTCACAGGGAATTGAAGTGGTTCACCATCCAAGGTTTTTAATCTAAAATAATTTGTCCCTAAAAGCTCATAGATTATGTAAGGACCCAACCATAAAGAATCAAACTTGCGATGTTTGGATGGGGCCTCATGTTCTTTGTCCCACAACAAGACATCATCTCCTACTTTGTAATTTACCATTGTGGCTCTTTTATCGAGGGAACGTTTAATAATATATTTCTTACCTCTTCTAGTTTGTTGAGTGTGTCTAAACGATGTTGTAATGGTTGGAAATCATCTTCTGGCTCAACAATAGCCAAACTCAAGGATGAAATTTGTAAGTGAATAGGCAGGACAATAAGAGCTCCATACACCAGAGTGTAAGGAATTTGACTCATTGTTGTCTTAGGGGTTATATGATCAGCCCATAAAGAAAAGTTTAACTTTGTGTGCCAATCACGCTTGTTATCCTTGACTGTCCTCTTAAGGATCCGAATCAGATTTTTATTGGTGGATTTGACCAATCCATTACCCTGGGGGTAATAAGTGGAACATCGAAAAAGTTGGATGCCATATGTAACACCAAGGTGGAGCATGACATCAGACATGAAAGCTGATCCATTATCAGTTAGTATCTCAACAGGGGTTCCAAAACGGGATAAAATGTTACATTCAACGAACTCTACCGCTTATTGACTCATAGCGTTCCTAAGAGAGATTTCTTCAACCCACTTTGTAAAGTAGTCTATAGATGTTAAGATGAATACGTGACCAGTGCTGGACGGTGATGAAACTGGCCCAATAAAGTCCATGCCCCATCTTGTGAAAGGGACTTGGACTTCAATAGGCCTAAGAGGAAAGGCAACTAACTTTTGCTTCCCAATGAAGCATTGTCAAGCTTCACATTTTTGAACTAGTAAATGGGCATCTTTGTGGACTGAAGGCCAAAAGTAACTTGCATGTAAAAAGTTTGTTGTAGTGGTTTTGGTTGAAAAGTGACCTCCACAAACCTCGAAATGGAATTGTTCAAGTGCCATTTGGGCTTGTTCAGGAGTCAAGCATCGTGACAAAACCCCATCAAGGTTTCTTTGGTAAAGGATTTGGTCTTGTAAAACATACCAGACAACTTGTAAATGAAGGGTTCGTTTGGATTTAGTATCCATGTACTGTGGGCACACACCATTGATCAAGAAATATACGATAGGTTCGTACCATGGTTGTGAGGCTAACTCAGTTTCATTAACCAATTTTTCCAAAGCAATCAAGTAATCTAGTTGAGGTGGTTCAACTATGACTGAGGGATGGGATTGGGTTAGAAATTCATCTAGCCCTGCCCCCCTTATGGTTTTCATTGATTTAATGTCTAAGTCATAATATTGCATGTGCATGATCCATTTGGACCACTTACTAGGCAATTCGGTTTGATTCAAGGTAGTGACTAAGAGAGATGTAGGCACAAAAACATGAACTTTGTGGCCTTGGATGTAATGTCGAAATTGTTGTAAGGATTTATACAAAGAATAACCATGTTTTTCCAATGTAGAATGATTCAGTTGGTGTGTCTTCAAATTTTGGCTTACGAAAGCGATTGGACTAATATTTTCCTCGTGATCCTTTTGCAATAAGATTGCATAAATTGTCTCCTCTGATGAATTAGTGTACATGAAAAAGTATTTAGAGGGATTAAGATTGATTAACAGAGTGGCAGAAGTAATGGATTGCTTAATGGATTCAAAAGCCTGACGGTCAGGGGGGTCCCATTTGAACCAAATGTCCTTCTTCATAAGCTGATTTAGAGGTTTGACTACTTGAGCGAAATCGGGAATGAAGCGTCTCAGAAAGTTTATATTTCCAAATAAAGATTGCATTTCTTTTTTATTAGTAGGTAAGCGCAATTTTTTTATTTATACCACTCTCTCGGGATCAACTTTGACACCTTTTCAAGAGACAATGTAACCCAAAAGTTTTCCCTCCATAACACCGAAAATGGTCTTCTTAGGATTTAACGATATGCCAAACTTACGACATCTAAGAAGAACTTGCCTGAGGTGATCAAACTGACTACTTCATTCTTTGGAAAAGAATGTGAGGTCATCGAAGTAGAAAAAAATCATCTTACCCAATAAGCCTTTGAAAGCAATGGCCATGGCATGTTGAAAGGTGTTCCCAACATTAATCAAGCCAAAAGACATCTTGTTATATGCATATGTGCCCCAATGAGTAGTGAAGGTGGTCTTGTGACTATCAAAAGGATTGAGGGCTATCTCATTGTAACCAGAGAAACCATCTAAAAGGGACATCATTTGAGACCTAGAGACTTATTGGAGGATCGATTCCATCAGTGGGACGAGGTAGTTGTCTTTTAGGGACACCCTATTCAAATGTCGAAAGTCGACACACAAACAAATATCACTAGTTTTATTCCTAACGGGAACCAAATTAGATACCCATTGTGAGTAACGGACATGGTATATGACTCCAGATGCTTCCATCTTGTCCAATTTAGCTTTAATTGTTTGTTCCAAAGAAGGGTTGTTCTTTCTTTGTCTCTTCCTGTAAGGCTTTGAATCAAGGATTATGGGTATGACATGGACTATCTCCTGCATATCAAAAACTTTTAGATCTTTATAGGACCAAGCAAAAACATCCTTGAACTCTGTCAAGAGTTCTGTGAATTGAGCGATCTCAGAAGGGGAACATTGTGAACCTATATAGACCAATTTTGGATCTTTCTCAGTTCCCAGGTCAATGGGGATGGCTTCTCGTACCTTCCTAACAGATTCACTATCAATACTAGGTGCAAAGGTAGTGTCATAATTGGAATCACACATGGATTCCAATACAAACAAACCATGGGGAATCTTATTTTTCTTCAATTGGATTATGCTCCCGGTTTTCTCTTCCAACTCATGGTTGATATGTAAATCTTTTAATTCCTCCTTGTTTTGAAGGAATCTATAGATTTGTTCGTCAGTATCAAAAAATTTCCAAGAGTCAAAATTATCAGGTGACACAGGTCTATGTAACATTTGTACCTTTATATATTCGATAGACCTTACAAAATCTGAAGTGAAGCAAGAACCAGCCAAGGCCAAAGTATCAGCTACGTGGTTTGTAGCCCTAGGTACGACTTGAATGTTGAAAGATAAGAGCCTCTCAATAAGTTCCTTAGCCCTTCGGTGGTATTGTTTGAGGCGTGGGTTATGAACTTCATATTTATCTCTAATTTGATTCACAACCAATTCAGAATCCCCACTTACCAAAAAATGGTGTATTCCTAAGTCTAAGACCTTTTGGAGGCCTTGAACTAATGTTTCATATTCAACCATATTATTATTGTTAGGGAATTCTAATAAAAAAGAGAAAGGGATTGCCTTTCCCTTGGAATCACACAAAAAGACCCCAACCCCATATCTGTGCTTGGATTTAACACCGTCAAAATCCACACTCCACACCATTTCTTCCAAATCAGAAGGAGGGACATGTGCATCTTCCTTAGATAACCTAGTGTATGTACCCATCCTTGTATTTTAAAAAGACACATGTTTTGTATTGTAGGAATCAGGTACAACCTGCTCTCGGTATTTTGGTTCCCCCCTAAAGACAACTTCAACACCCTTATGAGGAAAGGTAAAGTGGGTTACTTCCATGAAGTAACGACCCTTTTTGACTTTGGTGGACCACTCCCTCCCTAAAAGCATGCCATATGCTTCTGGTATGTCTGCCACGATCACATTTATGAGCATGCTCACATCCAGAGCTTGGTCGTAAGTAATGGATAAGTCCTTGATGTAACCAATGGTTTCTATAGTCCTTGAATCCAAATCTAACCGATATTTACATGGGTCTGTGCATTCAAGACCCAGTCTTCTTATGAATTGAAGGGGCATGACATTGTGCCTCGCTCATGTGTCAGTGACACAGTTATGGAGAGAAAAATCAGAAATCAAAACTGAGATGTAGAAAGGAGGAACCCCGGGGTCTAAATCAATAACATCACAAGCTTCCTTAGGTTGGGAAGAGGACTCTTTGGAAAGAGGAACTCTTTGTTCCATTCGTAGAGTAGGAGGTGCTTGTAAAACACATGAAAGGTTTTCAAACTGAGCAGGTGTTCTAGGAGAATCTAATAATGTCATGTGGGCGAGAACCTTTGATATATATTCAACGACGTTGTAAGGTACCGATGTTGGGAAGTAGGGTGGTGGATTATTAGGAAAAATTACCTTGTTTGGAGTCCACGAAATCCTGTTCCTTGGAGGGGAGGGTAATCTACCATTCGCTGGAATTTTTCCTTTTTCATTGTCTTTGGGATCGATTTTGGTCCCTTCCATTCCTTGCAGAGTGGTTTTAGGGGATTGACTCCTAGCTTCTACAACAAATCTTCCGAAAGAAAGAGGATCATCATCTCTAGGAATAGAGTCTTCCATGTTAACTTGGTCATTTTGGGAAGCGAGATTTCTTTTCATTGGAGGTAGAGGGGCTTTGCTGATTTTAGAAAATTCCATGTGACGTGTATACGAGTAACAATACTCGGGATCATGGAATTCTTGGCACAAATGACACCAATCCACTTCAAAAACATGTTTCCTAGGAGGAGGAGTAGGAGGGAAAGGAGGTCTTGGCCTCGTAAGAGTAGAAAATTGCAAGTCATTCACCTTTCGATTAAGGGAGAGTATTTTGTTGTTCATGTTCATTAACAACTTGAGTGTTTCTGAAATTTATCTTTCTTCAATCCTCGAAGTTTGGGTAGCCAAAGGTTCATACCGAGGACCCTCGTTTCAAGGTACCTGATTCCTAGGCCTCCTGTTAAAATGGGGCTGCGCTAAAGGCAAGGGAATCATACCAAATTCCTCTATGTTTCTTTCAATTTCAAGGGCGCTAGCCTCGACTGCATCTAAAGTTTGTATTGATTTATCTTTCAATATATACTTTACATTTGGATTCATAGAGGTCATGTAATAATTGAACAAATTGTTCCCAGATGGTTGGGAAGTAGTTGGGATCCTATTCAAGGTTGAGGTAAATCATTGATTAAAATTCTGGATTTGCTCACCCTCATGGATGGAGATGGTTGTGAAATCCCTGAGAAGGGAAGCCACATCATCCACCTCTTGGAAATGTTTCTTGAATTCTTGGATCATAGTGTCCCAATCTGGGATACTATCATTGCGAAGAAATTCATACCATCTCGCTGCTTCACCCTCAAAGGTTCTTACAAAAAGTCTAATGATGACATCGGGAATTTTTATGTCCATAAGCACTAATGCATCATAGAATTTTTGTATATGTTCTTTGGCACTCAATGTACCAGTGCCTATGAACTTAGGAAGTTTTTTTGGGCATGCACAGGTATTTCATGAAGAGGTCTGGTCAACCTCAAAGGAGTCCCGGGTTGCCATGGCATTTCCATCGAAACAACTATGGGAGAAACAACACTAGTTGTTGGAACGACGAGAGGAACAACCTGAGGATTAGTAACTATTGTTGGATTAACTAAAGATTTCTTTAGTAACGGGATTTGAATATGAGAAGAGGAATAGGGTGAATCAACTCACACAACAAGGGTAAGGAGTTTCCCTAGTTTCCCAGGTGTATGTGTCTCACTACTTGTTTTCTTTCACAAACTTTGACTTCTTGTATTCTTGGGGGACACTGTTTTCCTAGTCTTAGGATACTTATACCCTACCAGTTTTCAAGGGGATCAAGTAAGTACTTCAAGTACAAGAGATGTATCACACCAACAATCCTACTCTTTCTAACATGACATTGATTAACCCAACTATAAACAAATCTTTTCTTTCGTTCTTCTCAAAGTGGAAGGTAAGGTATGACAGATTTATAACTTCCCACATGAGTTAGAACAAGTAGAATCAGAGTCTTACAAGGTAAAAGGAAAGGAAAACTCGATGGTATTTATGACTCCCATATGCAACATAAATTGCAAGGGAACTGAACTATAACAAGTACAAAAGAAAATTCCAAAGGGTCACTGAAATATCTTGCCACAATTTTTTTTCAACAAGTGGGAAAAGGACCCCAAATAATTTGGGTCCAATGCTCAGTACAAGTTTGGGATACAAGAAAAACTAAAGAGGTTTGCAAGTTCCCAAGTATGGTTGCTCGAAAAAGGGATGTGTTATAAGTAAAATCAGTCTGTTGGGACATGTAAGAACTAGAAGTCACCTCCGGATTACGGTAGAGGTAAGCCCAGTACCCATCAGTTTTATGTCACAATGAATAAATTTAAGGGTGGTCTAATGGACACAGTCTCAGGATTATAGCGCTTTAACTTAGAAAAACTGGGTTGGCATGCATAAGAAGATGAGGTATTGATCTAACTTCAGTCAGTAAGTTGTAGTAAAGGGTGAGTAGGGGGAAGAATGGGTGAGGAAATGTAGAGGTATGCTATGGACATCGGTTCTTCCAACTACCTAAGGAGGAAAAGCTCCGAATACAATATCTTCTTGAACCCAAAACTTCAGGAAACTGAAAACATCATAACAATATTGCAATCAAACATACATTACAATACAGTCACAACAACTCGAATGAATCGCCCATGCCCTAGTCTTCACTATCAGAAGAAAAAGAGATGATAGGAAATATGACTATCATTAAACAAGAAGTCTCAAAAGGAAAATCATAACCAGAAAACCATAGGCTTCATTAAAACTTTACAATGCGGGAGCTTAGCTCAACCATCGACCCTCACAAAATATTAAAACTGAGTATTTATACTCAAAACAACTTTCTCCCTTCAGAGGCGCACTCTGGTAATGACATTCAAGGATTGGAGTCTACATCTTCTTGTATCAGGCTACTCTTGCATTCTTTTGTCGGATGCAAGATCAGATTGGTATGGGCTTCACAAGAAAATCCATAACAGGGAAATTTCGGCTGACAGTCTACCCTCCACGGCCAGATTTTCCATGATTTCCATTTATGTAGTGAAATGAGGTTTCAACCACCTTCCCAATTTTCATTAACTACTTTCACTGGGATCAGGATGAGGCCTGACACCCATGACTATTCCAGGCGAGCTCATAATTCCTTTGAGGCAATTCTGGCGTCTTGAGGCCACGCTGATCATTCTCTGTGACCAACTCGGGCGTTTCAATCTTTCGCGTGGCTCCATTCCTTTGCCCCACATGACCATGGGCTGTGACCTCATGATTATCCATATGAAATCTCAGGATTTCACATTTTGGGAGTTTCTAATCCCCTTGATCTCCAATACTTTGATGCTTGTAATTGCGAAATGGCCCATCGGGATCCACGACTAGGTTTACTGTAAAACCGACGGCTACGATCATTTCTTCAAACACTTTGGCTGCTCACTGCTTGGATGGACGCTTATTATTCTTTTGGCCCCACTTTCTATATGACCCTGGGCTATGATCGTGGGCCTTACTCTCAATCGCATCGCGATTTTGCGTTTCGCGAGTTCACGTCATGCTCCATGCTGAAATATCCAAGTCGCAAAAGCACGATCCCTAGATTGGATGAAATGCATCCCTATGAAAAGGATGGCCCAGATCGTATCGACGTTTCGGGACCTAGGGCCATCGACACTTCTCACCTCAGCTTTGCTGAAAATATGTCCTCCACGGTTCAGATCCTATGCCACGTGCGCTTCTAAAATGGACGACCAAGATCATTTCGGGACTTCGCGTGTCATGAGTATTCAAGACTTGCCCTCCTACTTCCCTGAATCGCGAAATAGTGAAAATATGATCTAACGGTCCAAGTCTCTCCTTTGATCAACAACTGCGATCTTTTCACGATTTCACATTTCATGAGTTCTGAAGACTCTACTCTTTGACTGCTCTGACTTGCGAAATCATGATTTATGTTAATCGTGCACCACGTGTCCTTCCGAAATGAATGGCTCCGATCATTTCACGACTTTGAACCTCTCCTTGATGTTGAAGTTGGTGCAACTGTATGATCTCAATTACCCAATGGCCATCGATCCGATCTACCAGATGGATCTCCACCACCAAAAGTTGATCCTACTCGAGTGCTTGATTTTATTTTATATCAAACTGCTTCAAGTGTTGCGCTTGGTGCTCACGACTGTGACTTGTAAACAATTTCTTGGATGATTGGTTGAAGGCTCAGGAAAGCAGAGGATCAATGACAGGGGTAAAGAGAGAAGCGCTCGACTTTAGGGAAAACAAAAAGGATTAGGGTTGACACCTCTCAGGTAAGAAGAGAAGAAAACTATAAGCTGAAAGAAAAACCTTACGATCGGGTCTACAAAAGGAAGAGAGATAGGCAAAATACAGACTTAGGTAGAAAACACAAACCCCTAAGGCTTTGACAAGTTTATGTGATAACATGACAAATCTGAACTATCTAACTGTGAATCCAGTTACAACCTTTTTTGTAGCTTGACTCGAGGCAAAGACTACCTGCACCTAAGGTGGTCCTTCTCCCTAGGTGGTAATGAAGGGGAAAAAGGAGAGGTGAAAGACTTACAATAAGTCTTTCTCAGGACCACCCACCCTGGGTGTTGTCCTCCCTCAGCTTCCTGGATGGACAAAATGGCCCGGGGGGTGAAAATGATGGACAATAGGATGAAAATAAGCTCGTTGATTTTTTGGACAATGAACTAAATAAAGAGAACAACTAGTTTTTCACTCCCTTAAAGCATTGGAAAATGACCCAAAATGGGTCCCTGGGGTAAACGGGTGTCCTGGAAAATTAACCGATGAATGCCTCAAGTGAAAGAGTGCAAAACAAGGGTGAAACATGAGCTTAAAATCTACAACCAACTCCTTTTAAATGGATGTAAATTACGAAAAATAAGCTGTTCGAATATTTTAAGATAGGGAAACAAGCCCGTAATGGCTTGATACCCCCCGAGGTGACCCAGGAAGTGATCCTGGAAGGTTGTTAAATCAAAAGGGGGCCCTAAAAGGGGATGAACAACCTTTTCACAAGCTGTTACAACTATGATATAATGGAAAGTATTCACAACTTCAATTTTTGGTTTGTGGGTGAAGGGTGGACTGACGAAAGGTTGACTTTAAAAGTATTTTACTGGTGAATTTTTAGTTTTTTAACACATGCCTTGGCCACCACACTATTTTGAAGGTTATCCCGATCAAGAAAACACATCCTGGAACTGTGCCAACCAATATAAGAAGAGTATTCCTAGTAGACCACAGTGGTTAGGTTGAAGAGTGCCCCATGCAGTTCAGAGAAGTAGGGATTAGCAACTTCTCGTCACTAGTGCTTTCAGGCTCTTAAATCTGCTTGGATGGAAGAAGGATACCTGTAAAAAGGAAGAGGCCCAAGACCCCCCTAAAGAGATTTTTATCTGAGATTACCCAAGCAGAGTAGTATTCCAACCAAGCTAAGCTATCAACTCCTTGACCATGTGTTACTAAGGAAAGAACACTCGACTTGTACTAACTAGACAAATTTCGAGGGGATCTTGATGAAGACTCCCTAGATTTGACTCTTAGTATCCTACAAAATTGAAATTGCTTGAAATGAAACACCATGTCATCCACGTGGCGAGGTCACGTCTTGCTTTCACAAGTGTGCCTCCTAGTTACTGAATTTGAAATCTATCTAAAACTATATACATAAAACAAGTAAATAGGTAGGTGACATATATGTCATGACTAAATAATATGTATATGTATGTATCTAAATAGTATAAGTTTGTTTTGAGTGTATGGGGTGGACCCCTGAATTGTTTTCAAGTGTTTTGCGAATTTTTTCATGTATTTAGCTTGCTGATTTTTATATGGCCTATTTAGGGGTAGCCACCTGTAGATTAGTGAATGAAAATTATACAATGAAAATATGACCAAATTAACTAATTACAAGTAACGATTACACCATTCAAACCAAAGGAATGGGTTGAGGCTCTATGCGAGCGGCAAGGCCGCCATGTGCATGAAAGCTCCAACTAACTCTTTGCATGGGGATTGAAAGTTTAGTGTTTGAAATTTAAAAATTGTGATGATTATATATGCAAGTATAAATCAGATTTTTGAACATAAATTCACAATTAAACTATTCAAGCTATCTACACAAATTAATCATATCAACATTGTTATGTGTGCCAAAATTTTTGGAATGAGTGCAAGAGATGTATAAAGTGAATATGAGAGTGATTGGGTAGATTTACCTATAAAATTTGATGTTTTTATTTTCTGTCTTGCTGCCCCCTTTACCTCAAATAGGTCTTTAGGTGGTCCCTAACCGCTTAGGAGAAGCAAAATAGGTGACCGGTTTTGTCCTTGCAGGTAAACAAATAAATTTTAGTATTTATGTATGGAAAAATTGAATTAAAGGTAACATAATTTTGCACATAAAAGGTATATAACAACCAACTAAGATGGTTGTCCAGTGGGGGGAAATTGACCAAAATGACCAATTTTCCTATTTGGGACAATAAGGTTAATGGTAGGAAAACATAACATAAATATACATGAATGAAAAGAGAAATAAAAGAAGTATGAACAACCAACTAAGGGGCCCTAGGACTCCCAACCACTAGCTAAGGCTGAAAAAAATTGAGTACTTTGGTTGTTGTAAGTAAGGGAATGCCCACTGTTCAAGCACTTTTCAGACCTGATTATACCCCCATTTTATTTCCTATAAGTTTCCCTATGAGTTGGTCCAAGCATGGCTTTGATTTGGGCTTGTTTTGTTGAGGGGACCCCCTGGGCCTGAACCTTGAGAGGTTCTTAACCTATAACAAAAAGCCACAAAAATGTTCTTTATTGTTCCCATGATGTATCTCTGTCCTATAAATTTCCACCACCTTTCGTTTGGCGCAAATCCGACTCTGGATGAGTAAGATATGGCCCCAGGAAGGTACACAGAAGGAGCCAGTCGGGAGATTGATCAGGGAAAAATTTGAAGCTCGGGAAAAATTATGGGTTGGACACTAGAATTAATAGGCTGCTACATGCTTGCATACTTGTAGCTGAAATGGGTTTTCCTCATCCGTCCCAATTTGGCCTCGGAGACGCCCAATTAGGCCTCCTTCCGACGCATGCTTGTCAGGCCAATAATGAGTCCTTGTTGCTCTGGGACATGCCAATGAAACTATGGGATGAATTTACAGAGGTGAATTCCATGGATACATTTCTGAATTCTACCTGGTCGTTTCGACTATTCATGAGTGAAAATACGCCTCTATATGGCGGAGTTATGGAATCAAATTGTCCATAACTCTTGGGG
>ML784354.1:365051-377114 GCA_009831015.1 Picea engelmannii
ATGAGAAGGAAGAGGTTGCCAATGCTGGAGGATTGTGAGTTCGGAAGGAATGTTGTGCAAGTTTTCGTCGGTCCACTGCTGAAGGTTGAGAGTTTCCATGATATTGCAGCAACATTGATTCCAACAATGTTGCCAAGGGAGAGATGCATTTCTGAAGAGACTTCTGTTCCTTTCTTTCCAAGTTTTCCACAGGATGAAGCCTGGAAGTAATTTCCAAATGCGATTGAGGAGGGGGGAATTTAAATCCTGGTCCCTCCAGTCCGTGATGGTGTCAATGATACTATCTCTATGGCGGTCCGAAGTGCACATGATGAGTGCCATTTGATCCCAAAGTTGAGCCGTGTAAGGCAAGAGTTGAGGAGATGATTCATGGTTTCGTCTGCCTTTCCACAAAGCATGCAAATGTAGGGCCCAAAAAAACCCCTTTTCGAGAGGTTATCCCAAGTTAGTATGCTTGAGTGGGAAACAAGCTAGAGAAAGAGGGTGATTTTTGGCCAGTGTTTAAGACTCCAGATTTTGCGCCAAACTTTCCTTGTAGGGAGAGGGTATACTTGAGTTATGATCTGATAAGCTTCCTGCATACTGTAGGTTCCCCTTGGCCAATATCCCCAACGAAGGATATCCTATCCTGCGATTTTGGGAATCTTTCGTTTGGCCATTTCCTCTTGCCAGGGTGCCAGGTCCACATGTGCTTCCAGATTAGTGCGTTCCCTGTCCAGGTGCCAGCATTGCCAAGTGTCTTCTGGGGGATTTTCCTGCCAATAGTCAGCTACTCTTTTCAAGCCTACGAGTGTAGCTTGGGTACAAATGTCCCTTGCCTAATCCTCATTGTCTAAAACTGGCCATTGTTGCCAGGAATCTTTCCAGAAGAGAGTTGTTCCCCCATTTTTGATTTCCCAAAAGGCATGCTGAGTAACCAGATGTTTGTTCTGCCTGGCCGCTATCCATATTAAGGAGCCAGGGTTGTACCCATTCCATCGAATTAGGTTCTTTTCCACCACATTTGGCACATATTTATTTCTCCAAAGTCTGGCCCAAAGGTCCTTGGGGTGCTTGAGCCACCGCCACCAAATTTTGGCGCTTAGAACTTTGTTCATCATGAGGGGGTCCCGTAATCCCAAGCCGCCTTGGTCTTTGGGTCAACATAGTTTGTCCCAGCTAACCAGCGCTATTTTATTTCCTGAATTGAGGCCTTGCCAAAAGAAGTTTCATTTTAAGTTTTTAATGGTTGTGAGAACAAATCTAGGGGCAGACAGCGCAGAGAACGTGTAGACAGGAAGGGCTTGAAGGACAGCTCGGAGAAGAATGAGACGACTGGGAAGATTTAGAACTCGGTAGGTCCAGGAGGAGAGCCTCTTGGTAAAGGAGGATAATAGATGTTCCCACGAGGAGTTATGGAGGGAATTGTCAATCAGGGGAATGCCAAGGTATTTGGACGGAAGGGAGCTTCTGTTGAAACCTAGGATTTCAGAGATATGAAGCTGAATCGGAGGTGGCGTATTGAAGATTTGTTTTTGGTATTTATCCTTGTTGCAGTCCAGCCTCGAGGTGTCTGAGAAGGTTTGGAGAATTGCTATAAGAGATTTGTCTTTGCGGACAGTTGGGGTGCCCATTAAAAGTGTGTCATCCACAAATTGACTGTGCAAGATAGGAGGGGAAATGCCATGCAAGGGTAAGCCTGTCAGAAGGTTTCTTTCAACAGCTGCACGGATGGAACGACCAAGACCTTCAGCCATAATGATGAAGAGGAAAGGGGAGAGAGGATCTCCCTGTCTAATTCCTCTTGAGGGGGAGAAGGGTTGAGAGGGGACACCGTTGATAAGAATGGATAAGAAAGTCGAGGAATTTAGATTCAAAATCCAAGTCACCCAGCTTTGATCAAAACCAAAAGCTAGGAGCATTTCCCGCATATATTCCCAGCTTATCTTATCAAAGGATTTAGAGAGATCTAATTTGAGGAGCATACCTGGTGTTTTGGTCTTCTGCAGAGAGTGGATCACTTCATGTGCTAGGATGACATTGTCCATGATTTGTCTGCCTTCAACATAGCCTGATTTCTCCGGGGATATAATTTTCGGTAAGATAGGTTTGAGTCTCCTAGCAATCACTTTTGTTAGGAGTTTGTAGATGACATTACAAAGAGCTATGGGTCTGAACTTCTTGGGGTGGTGTGACTACCCCTCCTTGGGTATTAAGGTGAGGAACGTTGCATTAAGATCCTGGAGGACTTTCCTAGTGGCTCTGGAGTCTTCAAGAATTTCCCAAACCTCTACCCTGATCATCGACCAGCAATGGTGGAAGAAATCGCTAGTGAAGCCGTCAGGTCCAGGAGCCTTGCATTTGGGGGTGTCCTGAAGCGCTTGATCCACTTCCTCGATTGTAATGGGCCAGAGCAGGGCTGAGTTTTGCTCCTGGGTAACAAGGGAGGGCACATGCTGTGTGACCTTAGTAATGGCCACATGTCTATCTGGGAGAGGTTCCATGAGGAGATCTTGATAGTAGTCAATCAAGGTCGACTCCATGTCTTTGTGGGAGTGAATGGTTTCCCCAGCTGCAGAGATGAGATGCGTGATCTTATTGGAGTGCCTTCTATGGATGAAAGTCCTATGAAAGAATTTGGTATTGCGTTCCCCCTCCTTGAGCCATTGGATGCGCAATTTCTGTTTCAATAGAATCTCTTCTTGTCTTTTCCTGGCTTCTAGCTGTTGATTTACTGTTTCTTCTTGGGCTTTTAGCTCATTCGTTAGCCCCTGTGTTCTGATTTGGTTTTGAATCTCGCCCATTTGTTTTGACAGTTGCCTCTGGGAATCAAATATGTTTCCAAAGGTTTTCTTATTCCAAAGCTTGAGAAGTTGTTTGAGGTTTTTTAACTTCTGCTGAAATCTATACATTTTTGAGCTGTGAGAGACCTCTGCCTCCCTCCACCAGTCCTGTATTTTTTCCTGGAAATCGGGATGGTCGAGCCATAACTATTCAAACCTAAAGGGTTTCTTTCCAGGCGTGGCTGGCACATCTAGCCATAGCTGAATAGGCCAATGATCCGAACCAGAGAAATTCAGGATGGTAGCTTCCAGAGCTGTGCCTTCCAACATGAGGGAGTTAGAGATGAGGAACCGGTCTAGTTTGCAAGCAATTTGGTGTATTCCGGTTCTTCTATTTGTCCAGGTGTGAATTCCATTGATAGTATCCAAGTCAATAAGGTGAAGGTTGTATATGAGGCTGTTGAAGTCATTGGTTTCTCGATCCAATCATCTTGATCCGCCTTTTTTTTCCTCCAAGTTGCGAATGATATTGAAATCTCCTCCGATAATCCATCTATTATGCTGCATTAGATTGGATAAGTAGTTCAGATTCCTGAGGAAGGCCTGCTTCTCCCTTAGGCTGGCTGGGCCATAGACATTGGTCAAGTGTCCCAACTTGTTTGAGCCAATAAGCCTATAATCTACTGTAATGGACCATCTGGTGGCGATAAAGTTTTCCAGCAACACTGAGTTGGTGTTCCAGAGGATAGCCAGTCCTCCAGCTGTACCTGTGGACGCTATTTAGACTGCTTCCCCTTGCTTCCAACAATAGGGAAGTAGTCTGTTGACATATTCTGAGGTGCATTTTATTTCCTGCAAAAGTACTATATCAGGTTTTTCCGCCAAAATCAGATCCCGTAGCAATTTTTTCTTGCTACGTCCATTGAGGCCTCTGATATTCCATGAGATGATATTCATGATGATGGGGGGGTGGGGAGAGGAGGGAAGCTGTCTGAGATCAGGTGGATTTTCCCTAAGTTTACCATGAAGTGGCCTATTTCTTGTATAAGCTTGTTGGTGGATTTCCTCCCTCTTTTCTTTTCGTCTTTCTGAGATTTGCTTGGGTTTTTTGACTGACTACTCTGTATTCCTAGCCCTTGGCTAGCTCTTGCGAAGGACCCAGCTGAGGAGTTTAGGAAGACCTTGTGAACCTTTCGTAGTTGATCCCTGGGTATGGTGTATAGTTTTTTCTTCCTATAGGCGTGCTCGAGGTGCTCCAAATCCACCCTGGCTAGATCTTGCTCCTCCATCTCCATTTATGCATCCCCATCCTTTATCTCCAGAAATTCCTGCGGATCCTAAGCCACGTTTAGGGGGGTGAGATCTGACTCCTTACCCTGTGGGGATCGTGCCTCCCCTTTTTTGGCAGCTTGGGGGCCATTATCCGGAAGTGGTTCAGTGGGTTGTGTATGGGTTGCGGGGTTCTCTGGTTGATCTTGTAAAATGGAAAATTTATTACTAGTTGAGGGATCTTTACTTACTTGGGTTGGTTGCTTTCTTCCTCCTTGTCTTCTTTTCCCTGTTGGTTGAGTGAATCTGTCCTTGTCTTTGTTGCTTTCTGGGTTCCCTTCTTTGTGAACAATATTGAGAGGGCATTCTCTGAAAATATGGTCGTGTTCGTGGCATTTTCGGCATCGGAACAAAATGTGTTCGTAGTCGATGGTTTGGGTCTAGTCCTCGTCATGATATTCCAATATGATGAAGCATGGGAGTGGTTTGGCTATGTTCAGGTACACACATATTCGTGCATAAGAGGTATAACGCCTTTGCTTGGTAGCTTCAAAAGACTTAACATAGATTCCGATGGTGTTGCCTATGCCAGCCATGACCTCCTCTAGCTAGAATTCCTGGGGGAGAGAGTATAATTTGATCCATACAGGTGCATGTGCAAAGTCCTCCTTTTCAGGGCTGAACTTCTCTGTCCAGAATCGTAAGAAGAGACCCGCCGAGTTGAAGAAGTACGACCCCCCATCAAATATGCGGTTGCGATCCTCAAGGTTATGGAGGATGATTGTGAAAAACCCCTTAGATCCCAATTGTAGCTCATAGTGACCTTTTGGCTTCCACCAATATTGTATCCATTTGATTAGATCGCGCTTGGATGGCCAGAGCCCCATAAATTTTCCCACTAGGGCATAGTCTCTCATATATTGCTTTTTCTCTTCTATGCGTGGTGAGCTGATAACATATTTTGGGGCTTGTGGCACTTGTGGAATACATTTACCTGGCATCCATGGAGTTGACGCGGTGGATGGGAGAGTCTCTTTCTCTGGATCGATGTCCATCTCTCGATCCTTGAATGTTCCTTCCTCCAATAATTTCGAGCGCAGATCTGGTGGCGGCTCGAAGGTCGGCCATTTCGTACCCTCTGCAACATTTCCATTCGCCGTGGCTTGGCTGTAGGAGGCGCCCGTCGACCCTCCCTCCTTGCGAGACATGAGCCCCAGCGGGGCAGCTGTTGGAACAACGCGGCTCAGAGAGGCTGCAAAACTCTAAACCCTCGGCTCAGAGCGTTAATCTAATTCCAGGGGGATTTAAATTATACTATATAGTTAAATATATAATAAAATTTATTACAAATTTAAACAATATTCTCTCTCTCTCTCTCTCTCTCTCTCTATATATATATATATATATATATAATATTTATTATATATAAAAAAATAAACAAAAATTTAAAAGTTAATAAAATAAAAAAATTTAAAACATAAATTTAGCTATACATTAAAACTATATAACGAAAATTAAATTTAAATTTAAAATTTAAAATTTAACCCCCCCTAGCCTGGCGCCCCTGGTTGCCATATGACCAGGCTGGAAGTGACAAAGGGGCCCGTGGGGTATGGAAGAGGTGTCTGGAGGGAGGAGGAGAGTAGAGGGGTGGTGAGTGGGGATGAGGGCCGAGCAAAGTGGAGTTTTGGGAGGCCGCGCAGAGAATGGGAGGAGGGTTATGGGGGTTGGGGATTTAGGCAGGTCTGTGCACAGGTGGAAGGTTTGGGAGTGTGCACACAAGGAAGAGTGGAGGGGGTGAGTGGTGACTAAAGAAGGAAATGGCTGGGTGCGCGAGGGAGGAGAGAGGAGGGCAGAATGGTGGTAGAGTGTGTAGGTCGTGGGAGCCGAATGGAGGAAGAGACCAGTAGCGTGGGAGGTGAAGGACTATGGATAAATGGAGGGAAAGGGATGACAAAGGTGGAGGAAGAGGAGGGTTCAGAATGGTGGGATCCGAGGGAGGAGAGGAGGAGGAGATGGGGGATGAGTTGGTGCGAAAATGGAGGAGGTGAGGCATGTGCATAGGGTCTGCGTGGAGGAGGGAGGTGGAGGTATGGCATAGGTGAGGGATTTGGAGAGGGCCGAAGGAGGTGGAGAAGAGGCCGAGTTATGGTGCATGAAGGTGGAGGCCGATTTGTAGTGGTGTGGTGGTGCTCGAGTGGTGGACAGGTGTCCAACCACCCCCAAAAATTAAATTTTGAATTTTTTTCATATTTTGGGTTTTTCACTATAGGAAAAGGGACGAGAAGTTATGGGTTAAAATCCCCTCCCCTCTTATTTAATTTCTGGGTTTTTTTGGGGATGTTTTGGGCAGAGTAAAAGGGATATGGCTAGGTTTCAAGGCCTAGGGCCTACAAATGGCCATGCTTAGTCCTGCAATTTCAGGCCAACTCAGAAATTTAAATATCTAAAGGATCCATGGAGGCTTGGGCCTAGTGCCCAAGAGGGGTTCAAATCCCATCCCCTTTGCATCTTTTGAACACACAAAACTAATTGAATTCAACAACTAGCAAATATAAACCAACAAACCTGACATGAAATATGAACCAGTAATGGGACAATCATCATGAAGGTAGAAATAACACTCTTCTATGCACACATTTCACCACACCCAACAAGATTTGTTTTTCCATTGATGTGGGATTGACAGGGGTTTACCTGGCTCAAAGTATGAAGAATGATGCATGGCGTTGGTTGGCTGCCCAATGCAGAGTTACACCTACTACTAGGAGACTTCCTTCTGCTGCCATGGAATCCTGTTGTAGAGCTCCCCCTCCCCTTGGCCAAAATGTCAAAATGGCTTGAGAGAGGGGAGAGGGGGGGTTTTGTATTTTCCAATTAAAAAAAAAAACTAATTTCCAAAAAATTGCACAAGGAGGGTGCGTGTCTCCTCGATTTTCCAAACAATATATTTTTTTTTATAATTTTTTCCAATTATTTTTTAATATTTTTTGAAAACTGTGCAATTCAAAGTTTGACTTTGACCTTGCTGCTATTGACTTAGCCCCAAAAATGTTGCCAGGTGAGACATAGTTGGAATTGGATGCAGAGAACGTTGTTGGAAAGGTCTTGATGAGCTCGTCAAGAATATTCCATCACCAATCTGAAATAATGCCACCTCAACCCTCAATTTCATCTCAGAACAATTGCCTGCCCAAAACCCCTGACTTCCTGGTGGGCCCACATGACACCCAAACTTGAGAAAGGCGCCAAATTGCCATACTATATCCAGTCAAGGAAAATGAGGTACCTTCATAAAGGTATCGACGATTAATTCAACCAGGTGGAAATATATTTGTGTGCTGGGGCAATTAATGGCTATTTTAGTTTTCATGAAACCCTGCTATGCGAGTTGGTTTCCCCTCTTTGCCCGAAATTATTGACCAACTTGTGACATCTCTAATCGGGCCATCCAAGTCAAAATGAGGAAAAATGAGGAGCCGTTGGAAAGGTATTTGAGTCTATTATATCTTGGCATTGCTGAATCTTTTATTTAAAACTATTTACCAACACTTTTTAAACCCCAAAGAACTGCAACCAATCGGGTGTCCGAAATTGGTCATGAACTTACGAAAGCTCGTTCTTATCAACCGGGGATAAAAACCAAGCACGAGATATCCTGTTGGAAAGGTATCTCACTTCCCTACACCATTTCTGGGTTTTATTTTCCTTTTGAAACAATAATTTGAACAAAATCAGACCAGGAAGTCACAACTATTGGTTTTGGCCATTTGGGTGACACTAACTTTGTGTCCTCCGTACGGGGTCATACAGACTCAGAATTGATAGATCGTTGGAAATATTGTACTGATACCTACAACATGGAATCATTTTATTTCCCGAATTGTGACCATATTTCATCTTATCATTTTTGAAAGGACCCCGTCCCCAAGGGACCCGCCTAGTGACAGGCAAAGGGGGCAACGTTAAAATTCTTGTAAATTATGTGCTTAGATCATGAAACCTGAACCAAATAGTCTTGATATGAGGAATACATTATGTGGGAGGGTTCACAACTCCCTGAAGGTATCCAACTGATACTCTTTCAAGGGCAGAGGCCATAGTAACTATGACCCCCTCCATTGTCTTTGACTGGAACCATAGCACCAAGGGATGTTTGTGGAGCTATGACTATGTAAAACACCATGTCTAGCCCATAACAAATTTTTGGGTCAACAATATCATCCCCCATGATCCATCACGTCACCCTTGAGAGGGAAGCCTAAGGTTCAAGTAATAGAGGATCACATAGAACACCAACAAAAGGTTCTCCAACTATTCAAGGACAACTTGGCTATAACAAAAAATAGGATAAAACGACAAACAAATCAACATTGGGTATTTATGAGGATACAACTATATAAATAAATTTCCCTCGAGCAACAAAAGAAGGACAATAAATTAACAACCAAGTACTATAGTCCCTATAAGTCGTGTGGACGATTGACAATATGACTCTAATTGGAGTTGCCTTGTTATTCATATGTAAATTCAATGTTTCTTGGTTCTTGTTTAAAGAAGGTTATTGGTGACAAGATCCCAATTTAGACAAAGAGGAAAAAACATACTAGGACCTAAAATAGTCATTGAAACATGCATCAAGCAACTATTGAATCAAGAAATTATTGAGTACCTCATCAAGTGGAAGAACCTGTTAATAGAATATGTGACTCGGGAAGATGAGTTCTTCATATAGAGGCATCCACAATTGATTAATATTGAGGGGAATTTTTGTTTGAAGGTGAGGGGCATGTTAAGCCCCTAACCATGACCCTAATTCATTATCATTACAATAATTGTAGTTATGTTTACTTATTATTATTTCTTTCTATCCCTCATCTCATATATATACATCAACAAAACTCAGTTCAAATAACATCTTATTCATTTTGTACTACGTGGAAGTAATTTCCAAGTAATCAAAACACTGTGTGGAAGTTGTCTTGAAACTGAATGTTTCAAGATGTAACATCCCCATTTTGATCTCTAGTTTAAATTGTAATTAATCATGTTTAGTGTAGTTTATGATGAAATGAATATTTCCTTATTGTGCCTAGTTGAACTGGATAAATATAAAAAAACATATATGCATCTTATTTTAATTAATGAAAAACGTCAAGTAGTTCAATGAGGGCTCGAGAACCTACAAGGACCATGATACCACAAGTGGGGAATGGTGAGGGGGTCTTGGGGTGCACCTGGAAATAATCCTAAGCCACCCTTGCCAAAACTATGTTGTTTATTTTTTAATTTAAAATTGTTTTCCCCCTTGCTCAGTTCCTTTAATTTGAAATCTAGTTGGTGGAAACATATCTTCCCAACAACTAATGAACCCTCATGGTAGCCAAGGAGGTCCTCTCAATAACAAATGAGAGGTACGAGCTAAGTGAAATATTCTAGGAAATAATGGTTCACTCTGGGATACATGGGAAATGGAGATTCACGATCTTGTAGAGGCATGCATGAGTGGGAAATGGAAATCCAAGGAAATGTAATAACGCCTTAGGGGGGTATTTGATCATTAGGTATATTTGAAATGGGTTTGTGGTGGTTAAATAACCCAGAAGCCATATTTGGGAGTCTCTCCTAAAATAGTAATATAAGTCTATTTTGATCTTTGAAGAAGGTTGATTTCACATAGTGAACAAATCACTCTAGATCTTAAGAGTATGGTATCAAATGAATTGATTCTGACTTGCAAAACAAGTGAAATTGGTGCTAGGGTTTGATAGGGAATGATAGATGGCTTATTTTTTTTTTACAAACCCTTGTTCTTGGTAGCTTAGGTCACTAAGTAAAATCACCCAACAAGGGTTTTAGTGAGTAATCTTCAATTAAGCTAAAGCAACTTAAACATTATGATGGGTAAAATTTATTTATTGACTGAAGAAACAAGTGAGGAAGTCTTATCTACATTGGTTGATGGGGTCAATATTGGTTTTGGTGAAGATACCTCCCTTTCATAAGATTGTTGAAGTTCTCCACACCAACAAGTGAGCATGGGAAAGGGTCAAGCTAGGGCAATGGTTTTGAGAGTTTTTAAAAGAGGGTATGATCATAAACTAAATAAAACCTTAAGAGCGGTTACTAAAGGGTTTAATTAAATATTATGTGAGAAAAATAAGCCATAGACATTACCTTTGTAGAGAATTCAATTTAAATCAACTATTTAAGGAAAAAGATAGGACAAGAACCATACCTTATTCGATTGATCCTCAAGCAAACCCCCAGCTTCATAAAAAATCCATCATACCATTGCCATCGATTTAACCATGGAAGAAAAATTCACTAACAATCAAAATATCTCACACAAAATTTTTGTCAAGAAATCTTTCCTTTATTCTCCAATGAGTGAAAATGGAAGAGGACTTCATTTTTTATAGGCGAGAAGTCTCCTTAATTACATTACAAAACCATGTGCTATCTCAAAACCATTTTCTTTAACTAAACCCTGAGAAAAATAAAATACATGGACAATTTGCTCATGAAATACAATATACCTTTAGAAATGATCAAAATATAATAAAATATAGCTCCAAAGAGATGTGTCATTTCTAGAAGCTCCAGACATATGGTTCCAAAACAAAACGATAATTTTTGCGCAACAAATTACAACAACAATGTAACTTTGTCAATTTTTTCCCAATTTTCTATTATGACCCCATTTTGGAAATCCCATGGCAATTTTGCATGAAATGGAGTTGAGTTGGTGGAATTTTTGGCAATCTGTCAGAAGATAATTTCCCCTGAAGTTGGCCATCATGATAAATGTTCTAAAATCATCTCATAACCATCACTAACCACCCACATGTGTGAGAATATTCCTCCAAGTGTCTCATGCATGCTCTGTATGTCGACAAGTGTACAAAGAAATGGTGTGGCATCCTAGTCATAGTCTAATGCACAATAACAAATCCCAATACAATGACACATATATTGATGTGGTACACAGATACCAAGGAAAATGTCAAGGATCCCAATGTCTGTAGATATGGCCATAGAAGAATAAATGGATCTACATGCATCATCATGGATCTCGAGACATGGTACATGTATCCCAATGCACAATACCCATTTGAAATGGTGGGTCTAACACCTTAGCTAGTCATTAATTGGTGGCGCCTGGTGACAATTTATTAGAAACACATAACAAAATGGGTTAATTTTAATACTTGTCTAAGTCTTACCTGGGGAACATTATTAACCATTATACATTAATCAAATCCTAAGAAAAACCTATATTTCCTAAGTTTTTAGGTGAAATATAGGCAATTAATGTGCAATAGTGATGAAAGGGAAGGGGAATGATTCCATGTGATGAGTCTTGGACATGCATAGGTCATGTTTGTTTTTGTTTTTCTCATTCATCCAACTTCATTTTGGCTAGGAATTGTTTGTAATATCCTTCTAAAGGGAGCTTATCATTAAGTTACCATCAACGACCTATTTTTTACTGCCCCTTTCAGACTTTTTCTTTTGATGTTCACTTTATTGAACAAGTTCCTATTCTTTAGACATTCTTTAGAAAACGAGGGACTAGAGGAAACAACCTTATAGCGAGGGACATTGCTCAAGTTCTATTTTTTGGATTTTTTCTTTTTAAATTTTTCTCTTCGCCTCTTAGCCATGGTGGCTTTATTTGATTCAGGCTTTGACATTGACCTTTCATTTTGACCTTTGAGAACTCATACATGACATGATACAATTATTTTTTAATTGGATGGAATGAATTTGATCCGGATTATTTTCGGCACGAAATGAGAGCGGAGATATAACATAGAAATATTCAGAGATATTGCAAGAGAGACAACAATATAACAGAGATATAGCGGAAATATAACAAGAGTCATAGATATACAGTAATACACGATTTCTATTAATGAAATAAATGTACAGAGACTATAAAAGTACAGAGTGAAAGACTCGCTAGAATGGTGGTAGCTTATCTCTGAGAAGAGATGTGACGGCTACTCGCATCCATGAGAAGATGATT